>JAUMGV010000004.1:196180-219397 GCA_032432875.1 Phytophthora meadii
CTAAACCCTAAACCCTAAACCCTAAACCCTAGGCCAAAACCCTAGGCCAAAACCCTAGGCCAAAACCCTAGGCCAAAACCCTAGGCCAAAACCCTAGGCCAAAACCCTAGGCCAAAACCCTAGGCCAAAACCCTAGGCCAAAACCCTAGGCCAAAACCCTAGGCCAGTCGCGCCACTGCTTCAGCACCGCCGCAACCGGTTTGTTGCTTTTTTGCGTTTTTGTTTTTCAGCTATTAAGATGTTTGAACCGTACGAACATCCTGCAGTTTTTACCATTTATCTATGGATCGGTGAGGCTGTACGACACAATACACCTTGCGACTTTTTACACACCCATGAACAGTACGTATGTGTTGGTTACCTGCTTTTTGTGCGCATAACCGGTCCATATCTCGAGCATCTAACTGGTGTATATCGTACGAAAATGTGTACCTGTGTTGTTTGGTAGTGTGCCTGCTAAGTTATTAACCCCTCCAGACTCGGATTCGGCTGGAACATTTTGTCGCGAAGTCGGTGCAACTTTTACCGCGGTGCAGGGGCGTACAGTGAACCTGGAAGTGTGACTACCGGTAGTGATACCAGAGTCGCACAGCAAGGTGGGCGTGTGTTACCTTGTGCTGTCTTCGTAGGTTCGTTGTCTTGGTAATGAGACCCTCGCCGGGGTCGTGAGAGTTCGTGTGAGAGTGAGGGTTCCTTGCGTAGACCGTCGGATGTCCTTCTGGTCCTCACAGGAGCGCTTGGGAGTCGAACGTTTTCCGGTGAACACTTGTGTACGCCGGAGATTTCTGAAGTCAAAAGAGAAATTAATACAATGGGAAGTCCTGTCACTAGACTTCCGAGATAACCGCAATATAGAGTTCCGATATACAAATATGTAGCTGCTCTTATTCTTTCCTGGCCCTTGAGCAGTGGGCTAGTTCTCCAGGTCAACTAGGGAAATGTTCACCAGACACCTGGTCTGTCTGGTATTCCCGTAACTTTCGCGCACCACCCTCTAATATATAGAGGGAAAATAAACCAATACACTATCAGTTATATAACAGTCTACCGAGCGTCTTGAGAGCGACTGTCTAGCTCCCAAAACCTGTCCAAACGTACAATATGAAATGGGCTACCGCTAGAGACAAAACAAACGACCCAACTAGTAAATGGAATAGGTGGGTCCTCTCAGGTCTCTGCGTTACGCTGATCTCCACCTAAAGGGGCTTGATAGGTGAGAGATCACACGACTCAAAGCTTTGTCGTGGCCTAATACTTACAAGAAGCAGCAGGCAGATGAACTCGTCGCAACAAAGCAAATCGGACTTGTTGGTGACAGGGTAAATTGAACTCTGGTTATCTATCTCGTATCTCTCTGTCTTCTGTCTTCCATATTCTCATATACACTTGGTCTCAGTATAACTCAGGAATCTTCACTTGGGCTCACTATGGTAGTCGGTACAGCGGATCTTGTCGAGTCGACACTTAATGATGTCATTACAGGGATGAGTGGGTTGCGTTTCACTTGATTGCGTGAGGTCGTGTTGGGTACACTTGGTTTCAGTATGGGGTGGACTTCAGAGTGTCAGAGTCTGGTATCCTGTTCATCAGGGTCTGGAATCATGTGCGTCGGAGACATGTTCATCGGAACCATGTACTCCGGAATCATGTACATCAGAGTTGTAATACCAGAGTCGTGACACTTGGGTCTGATCATCGGAGTCTTGTACGTCGGAGTCTGTTCATCGGAAACTGGCAATGTCTGGAATATTGCTTGTATAAGCCGGACACATCAGACTTGTGTTACCAGAATCATGTTCGTCAGACTCATGTACGTCGGACTCATGTACGTCAGACTTCATGGTGTGATATCAGAGTTTCCATACGTGATACCAGAAATCCATGAGTGTTTTCAGGGTGCTGAGCACATATGCTACAACGCACGAAGTCCAGTTGGGATATGCGCGGGGTGCGCTACGTCCGGTGCGCGATACTTGGTATCTTGTGGGTATAACTGTATTCCTTGAACCATCATCGTCACACAGGACGGCAACGGGATGAGGTCTCTCAGAGATACGTTCTTCTGAGAGACTTTCTGCCAACCTTTAGGCACTCATCGTCGGGGAAAGTCCGGCGATCAGACTGAGTGTTGTTGTCTCTCGGAGTTTGTGCACTTCTCCGAGGAACACTTCTGATCCCTTGGGCCCCTTTGCAGTACATGTGAAGGTTAATATATATAGCAGTTTTCTTCCACAGACCCATCATATTGTCACACAGGACATAACCTCGTCCGACATCTCCCTTTCTCCCACAATCCAGTATATGTCCAATCACATCACAGCGTAACGCCCATATCCACTCAAAAAATCGTAATTAGCAACGTGTCATGTTTCGAAACGAGCAAGTAGTACAGCAGAACCACATTAAGATAACGAGAAGATCCACCATTCGAATGATAAAATTGTAATGCATGCAACAACGAGACGTTTGATATGTTTTAGTTGCAACAAATAATAATAGGGAATCAATGACTATTGCATTAGTGAAGCCTTGAAACATATATTTTTATAATATATTGGGAATCAGCGAAGTTGATTTGGGTGGGGTAGATCAAGGTCGCATGTCTATAGCCAGTTCAGGTCACTGAAAACCAAGGAGCGACCTCGTCTTTCGTCACCTCCTGCACGGCGCCCATCCGCGAACTGCCACAATACTTTCGCCCCGAAGGCTGCTATAGATCCCGACGTTGTCTACGACATTCGAAAGCTGATTGGTCGGCACGGAAATCCCTCCCCCCCCCCACACACACACGTGTCCTATCTTGTGGAACCGGACGTCAAGCCATGTCAGTTGAGCTGGGAGTGGCCGGAAAACCTGACAGGCGTCTTCTGGGGCATCGACCAAGTGAACAAGTGCGGCAGCTCCCTGTCGTTCAACGCATTTTATGGAACGACGTATCGTGGCGCAGCATACTCGGAGGAGAGTCTTTGCTTCCTCTTCGCGTTCCAAGGCGCATGTTTCGGGCTAGGGCGTTTAGAACAGGTCAACCGTGACCACTGGAGCAGGTTCTGCGCCGAGCAGAACAACGAATTCCCTGACGGTGTATTGACACGAGACATCGACGCCTTCTTCAAGTTCCTTCGTCGGGATGGCGTTCATTTGGACTACGTTGAGTTGTTCAAGAAGTAGCTGAACCAGTCCGTGCCGTCCATTACAAAGCTTGAAGAAATTGCTCTGGCGTTGACACCTGGGCTACTACATCGCTCATGTCGCACATGACGTCATCGAACACTGTGTCACATTGGTTGCGCGCGGCCCGAATCAACCACCGTTGATCATCGACGGCTTCACCGAATCCCAAGACCCACCGTGTTATTTGGAGCCGCACAAAACTAAGAAGAAGAAGAAGAACAGGAAGGAGATACGCCATAGTTGAATTTAGGATAGACATGGTTCACTAATGCAATAGTCATTGATTCCCTATTATTATTTGTTGCAACTAAAACATATCAAACGTCTCGTTGTTGCATGCATTACAATTTTATCATTCGAATGGTGGATCTTCTCGTTATCTTAATGTGGTTCTGCTGTACTACTTGCTCGTTTCGAAACAGCTTCATGAAATTCATGCGCTCGAGATCGCAGTTGAAGCACCGTTCAGTGATAGTACATATATCATCGATAGTATGCAGGAGATCCAGGTTTGCCACGACTTTACCATTCAAACAGTCGTCATCACCGTCACTGTCAATCAGAATTGGACATTGCTGGCTCCCAAACAGCAGGCCGTCTTTTTTTTTTTTTGGTGTCGTCTAGAGTGTCCAGCGAGGTTTCAACAACCTCGCTTTTGGCTGCGCACAAATTCGCATTTGTTGTATGGTTGTGATCGTCGCAAACCTCTATCGTATCTTGGTTTTCGTAGTCACGATTGCAGGAAAAGGTCTCAATGTGAGTTGACTGCTTTGGGTACAGCGCTATGTACCCGACGAGACGGCTGCGACGGATGAAGCGGCTGACCCACGACAACCGAGCCTTTGGTGTTTTGGCCGCTTCGACGGCAATCGATCGAACAGAGTGTTCAATAACGTCTTTCTTCGTTATCTTATAGTCTTCTTGATACCTTTGGCGCACAAGTTGCGCAACGGGGACTTCAAGTTGCTTGGTCGGGGCCGGGTTTCCAGGGATTGTAGCACGCTTCGAATCTGGATCGGCGTCTGTGGAGAAAAATTCTTCTTCAGCTTCAATATGCCCATACAACGTAGCGCGAGGGATGTTGAGTTTTAAAGCCCAATCTTCCACTGACCACTTTGCGATGTTTAATGCCGATGCATTCTTCTTCTGCTCGTTCATAGCAATCAGGATTTCGATTCGCTCAGCGATGGCGTGCGGCATCATGAATAATTGGAAGACCGATCCAATGGGAGGAGGCGTTGACTCGTTTAGCCGTTTGTACGTCAGGAATGACCGTATACTCTCGACTTTATCGATAATTAAGATTTATGAAAATTACTGGAAGTTTGTATAGACAAAAAACATGTTTTGTCGAAAAGTAGCCTTGAAACATATATTTTTATAATATATTGGGAATCAGCGAAGTTGATTTGGGTGGGGTAGATCAAGGTCGCATGTCTATAGCCAGTTCAGGTCACTGAAAACCAAGGAGCGACCTCGTCTTTCGTCACCTCCTGCACGGCGCCCATCCGCGAACTGCCACAATACTTTCGCCCCGAAGGCTGCTATAGATCCCGACGTTGTCTACGACATTCGAAAGCTGATTGGTCGGCACGGAAATCCCCCTCCCCCCCCCCCACACACACACACACACGTGTCCTATCTTGTGGAATCGGACGTCAAGCCATGTCAGTTGAGCTGGGAGTGGCCGGAAAACCTGACAGGCGTCTTCTGGGGCATCGACCAAGTGAATAAGTGCGGCAGCTCCCTGTCGTTCAACGCATTTTATGGAACGACGTATCGTGGTGCAGCATACTCGGAGGAGAGTCTTTGCTTCCTCTTCGCGTTCCAAGGCGCATGTTTCGGGCTAGGGCGTTTAGAACAGATCCATCGTGACCACTGGAGCAGGTTCTGCGCCGAGCAGAGCAACGAATTCCCTGACGGTGTATTGACACGAGACATCGACGCCTTCTTCAAGTTTCTTCGTCGGGATGGCGTTCGTTTGGACTACGTTGAGTTGTTCAAGAAGCAGCTGAACCAGTCCGTGCCGTCCATTACAAAGCTTGAAGAAATTGATCTGGCGTTGACACCTGGCTACTACATCGCCCATATCGCACATGACGTCATCGAACACTGTGTCACATTGGTTGCGCGCGGCCCGAATCAACCACCGTTGATCATCGACCGGTTCACCCAATCCCAGACCCACCGTGTCATCTGCAGCACAAAACTAAGAAGAAGAAGAAGAACAGGAAGGAGACACGCCATAGTTGAATTTAAGATAGACATGGTTCACTAATGCAATAGTCATTGATTCCCTATTATTATTTGTTGCAACTAAAACATATCAAACGTCTCGTTGTTGCATGCATTACAATTTTATCATTCGAATGGTGGATCTTCTCGTTATCTTAATGTGGTTCTGCTGTACTACTTGCTCGTTTCGAAACAGCTTCATGAAATTCATGCGCTCGAGATCGCAGTTGAAGCACCGTTCAGTGATAGTACATATATCATCGATAGTATGCAGGAGATCCAGGTTTGCCACGACTTTACCATTCAAACAGTCGTCATCACCGTCACTGTCAATCAGAATTGGACATTGCTGGCTCCCAAACAGCAGGCCGTCTTTTTTTTTGGTGTCGTCTAGAGTGTCCAGCGAGGTTTCAACAACCTCGCTTTTGGCTGCGCACAAATTCGCATTTGTTGTATGGTTGTGATCGTCGCAAACCTCCATCGTATCTTGGGTTTCGTAGTCACGATTGCAGGAAAAGGTCTCAACGTGAGTTGACTGCTTTGGGTACAGCGCTATGTACCCGACGAGACGGTTGCGACGGATGAAGCGGCTGACCCACGACAACCGAGCCTTTGGTGTTTTGGCCGCTTCGACGGCAATCGATCGAACAGAGTGTTCAATAATGTCTTTCTTCGTTATCTTATAGTCTTCTTGATACCTTCGGCGCACAAGTTGCGCAACGGAGACTTCAAGTTGCTTGGTCGGGGTCGGGTTTCCAGGGATTGTAGCACGCTTCGAATCTGGATCGGCGTCTGTGGAGAAAAATTCTTCTTCAGCTTCAATATGCCCATACAACGTAGCGCGAGGGATGTTGAGTTTTAAAGCCCAATCTTCCACTGACCACTTTGCGATGTTTAATGCCGATGCATTCTTCTTCTGCTCGTTCATAGCAATCAGGATTTCGATTCGCTCAGCGATGGCGTGCGGCATCATGAATAATTGGAAGACCGATCCAATGGGAGGAGGCGTTGACTCGTTTAGCCGTTTGTACGTCAGGAATGACCGTATATTCTCGACTTTATCGATAATTAAAATTTATGAAAATTACTGGAAGTTCGTATAGACAAAAAAAATGTTTTGTCGAAAAGTAGCCTTGAAACATATATTTTTATAATATATTGGGAATCAGCGAAGTTGATTTGGGTGGGGTAGGTCAAGGTCGCATGTCTATAGCCAGTTCAGGTCACTGAAAACCAAGGAGCGACCTCGTCTTTCGTCACCTCCTGCACGGCACCCATCCGCGAACTGCCACAATACTTTCGCCCCGAAGGCTGCTATAGATCCCGACGTTGTCTACGACATTCGAAAGCTGATTGGTCGGCACGGAAATCCCCCCCCACACACACACACACACGTGTCCTATCTTGTGGAATCGGATGTCAAGCCATGTCAGTTGAGCTGGGAGTGACCGGAAAACCTGACAGGCGTCTTCTGGGGCATCGACCAAGTGAATAAGTGACTTGCGGTTGTTTAAACCATTTATGGAACGACTATTGTGGTGCAGCATACCTAGGAGAGAGTCTTTGCTTCCTCTTCGCGTTTCAAGGCGCATGTTTCGGGCTAGGGCGTTTAGAACAGATCCATCGCTACTCCACTGGAGCAGGTTCTTGCGCCGAGCAGAACCAATTCCCGACGGTGTATTCCACACGACACATCGACGCCTTCTTCAGTTCTTCGTCGGCTATTGTACCGTTTGGATGACAATGTTGAGTTGTTCAGCAGCTGACAGTCCGTGCTGTCCATTACAAAGCTTGAAGAAATTGATCTGGCGTTGACACCTGGCTACTACATCGCCCATATCGCACATGACGTCATCGAACACTGTGTCACATTGGTTGCGCGCGGCCCGAATCAACCACCGTTGATCATCGACGGCTTCACCGAATCCCAAGACCCACCGTGTTACTTGGACCCGCACAAAACTAAGAAGAAGAAGAACAGGAAGGAGACACGCCATTGTTGGATTTAAGATAGACATGGTTCACTAATGCAATAGTAATTGATTCCCTATTATTATTTGTTGCAACTAAAACATATCAATCGTCTCGTTGTTGCATGCATTACAATTTTATCATTCGAATGGTGGATCTTCTCGTTATCTTAATGTGGTTCTGCTGTACTACTTGCTCGTTTCGAAACAGCTTCATGAAATTCATGCGCTCGAGATCGCAGTTGACGCACCGTTCAGTGATAGTACATATACCATCGATAGTATGCAGGAGATCCAGGTTTCCGTTTGCCACGACTTTACCATTCAAACCGTCGTCATCACCGTCACTGTCAATCAGAATTGGACATTGCTGGCTCCCAAACAGCAGGCCGTCTTTTTTTTGTGTCGTCTAGAGTGTCCAGCGAGGTTTCAACAACCTCGCTTTTGGTTGCGCACAAATTCGCAATTGTTGTATGGTTGTGATCGTCGCAAACCTCTATCGTATCTTGGGTTTCGTAGTCACGATTGCAGGAAAAGGTCTCAATGTGAGTTGAGTGCTTTGGGTACAGCGCTATGTACCCGGCGAGACGGTTGCGACGGATGAAGCGGCTGACCCACGACAACCGAGCCTTTGGTGTTTTGGCCGCTTCGACGGCAATCGATCGAACAGAGTGTTCAATAATGTCTTTCTTCGTTATCCTATAGTCTTCTTGATACCTTCGGCGCACAAGTTGCGCAACGGAGTCTTCAAGTTGCTTGGTCTGGGCCGGGTTTCCAGGGATTGTAGCACGCTTCGAATCTGGATCGGTGTCTGTGGAGAAAAGTTCTTCTTCAGCTTCAATATGCCCATACAACGTAGCGCGAGGGATGTTGAGTTTCAAAGCCCAACCTTCCACTGACCACCTTGCGATGTTTAATGCCGATGCATTCTTCTTCTGCTCGTTCATAGCAATCAGGATTTCGATTCGCTCAGCGATGGCGTGCGGCATCATGAATAATTGGAAGACCGATCCAATGGGAGGAGGCGTTGACTCGTTTAGCCGTTTGTACGTCAGGAATGACCGGCAAGATTCTCGACTTTATCGATAATTAAAAATTTATGAAAATTACTGGAGTTTGTAGAAGCAAAATGTTTTGTCGAAAAGTAGCCTTGAAACATATATTTTTATAATATATTGGGAATCAGCGAAGTTGATTTGGGTGGGGTAGGTCAAGGTCGCATGTCTATAGCCAGTTCAGGTCACTGAAAACCAAGGAGCGACCTCGTCTTTCGTCACCTCCTGCACGGCACCCATCCGCGAACTGCCACAATACTTTCGCCCCGAAGGCTGCTATAGATCCCGACGTTGTCTACGACATTCGAAAGCTGATTGGTCGGCACGGAAATCCCCCCCCCCCACACACACACACACACGTGTCCTATCTTGTGGAATCGGATGTCAAGCCATGTCAGTTGAGCTGGGAGTGACCGGAAAACCTGACAGGCGTCTTCGGGCATCCACCAAGCGAAAAGTGCGGCAGCTCCCGTCGTTCAACGCATTTTATGGAACGACGTATCGTGGTGCAGCATACTCGGAGGAGAGTCTTTGCTTCCTCTTCGCGTTCCAAGGCGCATGTTTCGGGCTAGGGCGTTTAGAACAGATCCATCGTGACCACTGGAGCAGGTTCTGCGCCGAGCAGAGCAACGAATTCCCTGACGGTGTATTGACACGAGACATCGACGCCTTCTTCAAGTTTCTTCGTCGGGATGGCGTTCGTTTGGACTACGTTGAGTTGTTCAAGAAGCAGCTGAACCAGTCCGTGCCGTCCATTACAAAGCTTGAAGAAATTGATCTGGCGTTGACACCTGGCTACTACATCGCCCATATCGCACATGACGTCATCGAACACTGTGTCACATTGGTTGCGCGCGGCCCGAATCAACCACCGTTGATCATCGACGGCTTCACCGAATCCCAAGACCCACCGTGTTACTTGGACCCGCACAAAACTAAGAAGAAGAAGAAGAACAGGAAGGAGACACGCCATTGTTGGATTTAAGATAGACATGGTTCACTAATGCAATAGTAATTGATTCCCTATTATTATTTGTTGCAACTAAAACATATCAATCGTCTCGTTGTTGCATGCATTACAATTTTATCATTCGAATGGTGGATCTTCTCGTTATCTTAATGTGGTTCTGCTGTACTACTTGCTCGTTTCGAAACAGCTTCATGAAATTCATGCGCTCGGAGATCGCAGTTGACGCACCGTTCAGTGATAGTACATATACCATCGATAGTATGCAGGAGATCCAGGTTTCCGTTTGCCACGACTTTACCATTCAAACCGTCGTCATCACCGTCACTGTCAATCAGAATTGGACATTGCTGGCTCCCAAACAGCAGGCCGTCTTTTTTTGTGTCGTCTAGAGTGTCCAGCGAGGTTTCAACAACCTCGCTTTTGGTTGCGCACAAATTCGCAATTGTTGTATGGTTGTGATCGTCGCAAACCTCTATCGTATCTTGGGTTTCGTAGTCACGATTGCAGGAAAAGGTCTCAATGTGAGTTGAGTGCTTTGGGTACAGCGCTATGTACCCGGCGAGACGGTTGCGACGGATGAAGCGGCGCCTTTGGTGTTTTGGCCGCTTCGACGGCAATCGATCGAACAGAGTGTTCAATAATGTCTTTCTTCGTTATCCTATAGTCTTCTTGATACCTTCGGCGCACAAGTTGCGCAACGGAGTCTTCAAGTTGCTTGGTCTGGGCCGGGTTTCCAGGGATTGTAGCACGCTTCGAATCTGGATCGGTGTCTGTGGAGAAAAGTTCTTCTTCAGCTTCAATATGCCCATACAACGTAGCGCGAGGGATGTTGAGTTTCAAAGCCCAACCTTCCACTGACCACCTTGCGATGTTTAATGCCGATGCATTCTTCTTCTGCTCGTTCATAGCAATCAGGATTTCGATTCGCTCAGCGATGGCGTGCGGCATCATGAATAATTGGAAGACCGATCCAATGGGAGGAGGCGTTGACTCGTTTAGCCGTTTGTACGTCAGGAATGACCGTATATTCTCGACTTTATCGATAATTAAAATTTATGAAAATTACTGGAAGTTCGTATAGACAAAAAAAATTACTGGAAGTTTGTATAGACAAAAACATGTTTTGTCGAAAAGTAGCCTTGAAAACATATTTTTATAATATATTGGGAATAAGCGAAGTTGATTGGGTGGGGTAGATCAAGGTCACATGTCTATAGCCAGTTCACGTCACTGAAAACCAAGAGCGGCCTCGTCTTTAGTTCACCTCCTGCACAGCGCCCATCCGCGAACTGCCGCAATACTTTCGCCCCGAACTGCTGTGGGTCAGGATTCGTTGTCTACGACATTGGAAAGTGGTACCGCCGGCACGGAAATCCTCCTCCGGCACACACACACACACGTGTCCTATCTTGTGGAATCGGATGTCAAGCCATGTCAGTTGAGCTGGGAGTGACCGGAAAACCTGACAGGCGTCTTCTGGGGCATCGACCAAGTGAATAAGTGCGGCAGCTCCCTGTCGTTCAACGCATTTTATGGAACGACGTATCGTGGTGCAGCATACTCGGAGGAGAGTCTTTGCTTCCTCTTCGCGTTCCAAGGCGCATGTTTCGGGCTAGGGCGTTTAGAACAGATCCATCGTGACCACTGGAGCAGGTTCTGCGCCGAGCAGAGCAACGAATTCCCTGACGGTGTATTGACACGAGACATCGACGCCTTCTTCAAGTTTCTTCGTCGGGATGGCGTTCGTTTGGACTACGTTGAGTTGTTCAAGAAGCAGCTGAACCAGTCCGTGCCGTCCATTACAAAGCTTGAAGAAATTGATCTGGCGTTGACACCTGGCTACTACATCGCCCATATCGCACATGACGTCATCGAACACTGTGTCACATTGGTTGCGCGCGGCCCGAATCAACCACCGTTGATCATCGACGGCTTCACCGAATCCCAAGACCCACCGTGTTACTTGGACCCGCACAAAACTAAGAAGAAGAAGAAGAACAGGAAGGAGACACGCCATTGTTGGATTTAAGATAGACATGGTGCACTAATGCAATAGTAATTGATTCCCTATTATTATTTGTTGCAACTAAAACATATCAATCGTCTCGTTGTTGCATGCATTACAATTTTATCATTCGAATGGTGGATCTTCTCGTTATCTTAATGTGGTTCTGCTGTACTACTTGCTCGTTTCGAAACAGCTTCATGAAATTCATGCGCTCGAGATCGCAGTTGACGCACCGTTCAGTGATAGTACATATACCATCGATAGTATGCAGGAGATCCAGGTTTCCGTTTGCCACGACTTTACCATTCAAACCGTCGTCATCACCGTCACTGTCAATCAGAATTGGACATTGCTGGCTCCCAAACAGCAGGCCGTCTTTTTTTGTGTCGTCTAGAGTGTCCAGCGAGGTTTCAACAACCTCGCTTTTGGTTGCGCACAAATTCGCAATTGTTGTATGGTTGTGATCGTCGCAAACCTCTATCGTATCTTGGGTTTCGTAGTCACGATTGCAGGAAAAGGTCTCAATGTGAGTTGAGTGCTTTGGGTACAGCGCTATGTACCCGGCGAGACGGTTGCGACGGATGAAGCGGCGCCTTTGGTGTTTTGGCCGCTTCGACGGCAATCGATCGAACAGAGTGTTCAATAATGTCTTTCTTCGTTATCCTATAGTCTTCTTGATACCTTCGGCGCACAAGTTGCGCAACGGAGTCTTCAAGTTGCTTGGTCTGGGCCGGGTTTCCAGGGATTGTAGCACGCTTCGAATCTGGATCGGTGTCTGTGGAGAAAAGTTCTTCTTCAGCTTCAATATGCCCATACAACGTAGCGCGAGGGATGTTGAGTTTCAAAGCCCAACCTTCCACTGACCACCTTGCGATGTTTAATGCCGATGCATTCTTCTTCTGCTCGTTCATAGCAATCAGGATTTCGATTCGCTCAGCGATGGCGTGCGGCATCATGAATAATTGGAAGACCGATCCAATGGGAGGAGGCGTTGACTCGTTTAGCCGTTTGTACGTCAGGAATGACCGTATATTCTCGACTTTATCGATAATTAAAATTTATCCAGCTCAACTGACATGGCTTGACATCCGATTCCACAAGATAGGACACGTGTGTGTGTGTGTGTGGGGGGGGATTTCCGTGCCGACCAATCAGCTTTCGAATGTCGTAGACAACGTCGGGATCTATAGCAGCCTTCGGGGCGAAAGTATTGTGGCAGTTCGCGGATGGGTGCCGTGCAGGAGGTGACGAAAGACGAGGTCGCTCCTTGGTTTTCAGTGACCTGAACTGGCTATAGACATGCGACCTTGACCTACCCCACCCAAATCAACTTCGCTGATTCCCAATATATTATAAAAATATATGTTTCAAGGCTACTTTTCGACAAAACATTTTGTATACAAATTCCAGTAATCTCAAGTAACTAGGAAAACTCAACAGCATACTCTGGGGGCATCGACCAAGTGAATAAGTGCGGCAGCTCCCTGTCGTTCAACGCATTTTATGGAACGACGTATCGTGGTGCAGCATACTCGGAGGAGAGTCTTTGCTTCCTCTTCGCGTTCCAAGGCGCATGTTTCGGGCTAGGGCGTTTAGAACAGATCCATCGTGACCACTGGAGCAGGTTCTGCGCCGAGCAGAGCAACGAATTCCCTGACGGTGTATTGACACGAGACATCGACGCCTTCTTCAAGTTTCTTCGTCGGGATGGCGTTCGTTTGGACTACGTTGAGTTGTTCAAGAAGCAGCTGAACCAGTCCGTGCCGTCCATTACAAAGCTTGAAGAAATTGATCTGGCGTTGACACCTGGCTACTACATCGCCCATATCGCACATGACGTCATCGAACACTGTGTCACATTGGTTGCGCGCGGCCCGAATCAACCACCGTTGATCATCGACGGCTTCACCGAATCCCAAGACCCACCGTGTTACTTGGACCCGCACAAAACTAAGAAGAAGAAGAAGAACAGGAAGGAGACACGCCATTGTTGGATTTAAGATAGACATGGTGCACTAATGCAATAGTAATTGATTCCCTATTATTATTTGTTGCAACTAAAACATATCAATCGTCTCGTTGTTGCATGCATTACAATTTTATCATTCGAATGGTGGATCTTCTCGTTATCTTAATGTGGTTCTGCTGTACTACTTGCTCGTTTCGAAACAGCTTCATGAAATTCATGCGCTCGAGATCGCAGTTGACGCACCGTTCAGTGATAGTACATATACCATCGATAGTATGCAGGAGATCCAGGTTTCCGTTTGCCACGACTTTACCATTCAAACCGTCGTCATCACCGTCACTGTCAATCAGAATTGGACATTGCTGGCTCCCAAACAGCAGGCCGTCTTTTTTTGTGTCGTCTAGAGTGTCCAGCGAGGTTTCAACAACCTCGCTTTTGGTTGCGCACAAATTCGCAATTGTTGTATGGTTGTGATCGTCGCAAACCTCTATCGTATCTTGGGTTTCGTAGTCACGATTGCAGGAAAAGGTCTCAATGTGAGTTGAGTGCTTTGGGTACAGCGCTATGTACCCGGCGAGACGGTTGCGACGGATGAAGCGGCGCCTTTGGTGTTTTGGCCGCTTCGACGGCAATCGATCGAACAGAGTGTTCAATAATGTCTTTCTTCGTTATCCTATAGTCTTCTTGATACCTTCGGCGCACAAGTTGCGCAACGGAGTCTTCAAGTTGCTTGGTCTGGGCCGGGTTTCCAGGGATTGTAGCACGCTTCGAATCTGGATCGGTGTCTGTGGAGAAAAGTTCTTCTTCAGCTTCAATATGCCCATACAACGTAGCGCGAGGGATGTTGAGTTTCAAAGCCCAACCTTCCACTGACCACCTTGCGATGTTTAATGCCGATGCATTCTTCTTCTGCTCGTTCATAGCAATCAGGATTTCGATTCGCTCAGCGATGGCGTGCGGCATCATGAATAATTGGAAGACCGATCCAATGGGAGGAGGCGTTGACTCGTTTAGCCGTTTGTACGTCAGGAATGACCGTATATTCTCGACTTTATCGATAATTAAAATTTATGAAAATTACTGGAAGTTCGTATAGACAAAAAAAATGTTTTGTCGAAAAGTAGCCTTGAAACATATATTTTTATAATATATTGGGAATCAGCGAAGTTGATTTGGGTGGGGTAGGTCAAGGTCGCATGTCTATAGCCAGTTCAGGTCACTGAAAACCAAGGAGCGACCTCGTCTTTCGTCACCTCCTGCACGGCACCCATCCGCGAACTGCCACAATACTTTCGCCCCGAAGGCTGCTATAGATCCCGACGTTGTCTACGACATTCGAAAGCTGATTGGTCGGCACGGAAATCCCCCCACACACACACACACGTGTCCTATCTTGTGGAATCGGATGTCAAGCCATGTCAGTTGAGCTGGGAGTGACCGGAAAACCTGACAGGCGTCTTCTGGGGCATCGACCAAGTGAATAAGTGCGGCAGCTCCCTGTCGTTCAACGCATTTTATGGAACGACGTATCGTGGTGCAGCATACTCGGAGGAGAGTCTTTGCTTCCTCTTCGCGTTCCAAGGCGCATGTTTCGGGCTAGGGCGTTTAGAACAGATCCATCGTGACCACTGGAGCAGGTTCTGCGCCGAGCAGAGCAACGAATTCCCTGACGGTGTATTGACACGAGACATCGACGCCTTCTTCAAGTTTCTTCGTCGGGATGGCGTTCGTTTGGACTACGTTGAGTTGTTCAAGAAGCAGCTGAACCAGTCCGTGCCGTCCATTACAAAGCTTGAAGAAATTGATCTGGCGTTGACACCTGGCTACTACATCGCCCATATCGCACATGACGTCATCGAACACTGTGTCACATTGGTTGCGCGCGGCCCGAATCAACCACCGTTGATCATCGACGGCTTCACCGAATCCCAAGACCCACCGTGTTACTTGGACCCGCACAAAACTAAGAAGAAGAAGAAGAACAGGAAGGAGACACGCCATTGTTGGATTTAAGATAGACATGGTGCACTAATGCAATAGTAATTGATTCCCTATTATTATTTGTTGCAACTAAAACATATCAATCGTCTCGTTGTTGCATGCATTACAATTTTATCATTCGAATGGTGGATCTTCTCGTTATCTTAATGTGGTTCTGCTGTACTACTTGCTCGTTTCGAAACAGCTTCATGAAATTCATGCGCTCGAGATCGCAGTTGACGCACCGTTCAGTGATAGTACATATACCATCGATAGTATGCAGGAGATCCAGGTTTCCGTTTGCCACGACTTTACCATTCAAACCGTCGTCATCACCGTCACTGTCAATCAGAATTGGACATTGCTGGCTCCCAAACAGCAGGCCGTCTTTTTTTGTGTCGTCTAGAGTGTCCAGCGAGGTTTCAACAACCTCGCTTTTGGTTGCGCACAAATTCGCAATTGTTGTATGGTTGTGATCGTCGCAAACCTCTATCGTATCTTGGGTTTCGTAGTCACGATTGCAGGAAAAGGTCTCAATGTGAGTTGAGTGCTTTGGGTACAGCGCTATGTACCCGGCGAGACGGTTGCGACGGATGAAGCGGCGCCTTTGGTGTTTTGGCCGCTTCGACGGCAATCGATCGAACAGAGTGTTCAATAATGTCTTTCTTCGTTATCCTATAGTCTTCTTGATACCTTCGGCGCACAAGTTGCGCAACGGAGTCTTCAAGTTGCTTGGTCTGGGCCGGGTTTCCAGGGATTGTAGCACGCTTCGAATCTGGGTGTCTGTGGAGAAAAGTTCTTCTTCAGCTTCAATATGCCCATACAACGTAGCGCGAGGGATGTTGAGTTTCAAAGCCCAACCTTCCACTGACCACCTTGCGATGTTTAATGCCGATGCATTCTTCTTCTGCTCGTTCATAGCAATCAGGATTTCGATTCGCTCAGCGATGGCGTGCGGCATCATGAATAATTGGAAGACCGATCCAATGGGAGGAGGCGTTGACTCGTTTAGCCGTTTGTACGTCAGGAATGACCGTATATTCTCGACTTTATCGATAATTAAAATTTATGTTCTATACAAGAACCCAGTGATTCACTAAATACGGGACTCATACAATCAGGGTCCCCTATAACAAGGCACTAACACGAATTGTATTAAATGCAAACTGAATTATTATTGCCCTAGTCCTACATGTAACGGATTTAGTATCTAACATACTAAATCCTAATCAAAATGTAATGTGTGGCTCTGAGCTAACTGCCATCAAATGGCTACATATGTGACGTGTGAGATATTCGGTGTGTCATACACAGATCTGTGACTTGTGTCTTTGGTGTCTACCACACTCATGTAGCCATAGCGCCCAGCGCTGTGTAACCCCGTTACATCACTTTAGGCCCTTGTCCAAGTACATGCACATGTGGCTAGCCGCCAAATGGTTAGGTTTACTTCAAGTTTTGACTTCAGATCCCAGCCGTTAGACTTCGTGTGCTGTGGCTTGTCCAAGTAATTCCTCTGGGACTCTCCTGTCCATCCAGTATCTATACAACCGCAAGACCATTTATCTCGTCTAGGAGAACCCCTTCCAGCACAATACATTCCTCTTCTAGCCATGCAGAGCGACCTCTCCCAACAACAATCCGTGCATCAACCGCTCACGACTGCAGAGTTCATGACTTCCACCCAGCCGCCTGGTATACACTTCCAGACCTCTCCCAACAACAATCCGTGCATCAACCGCTCACGACTGCAGAGTTCATGACTTCCACCCAGCCGCCTGGTATACGCTTCCAGACCTTACTTTCGACGCCACTGGTACCAACGGAACTGGTTCAAATGGACGCTGCGCCATTAGAAGAGATTCTAGACAATCAACCGATCACAGACGAAACTGGGTTCTCCAGTTCGAAGCAGGATCAGACACATTCCGTGCGCAAAGGGAAAAGCAAAAGCAAGTTAAGTAGGGAACCGAAACGGATGAAATGGAGCAACGACATGATTTCAGAGCTGCTGAAGCTGCGTTTTTCGGACGGAAAAGTGAAGCAGCATATTGATTCGGCCGACACGAAGACGAAGAAAGCGGTAGCATGGCAGTTCTTCGCTAGCGTGCTGTCACAGTCTTTGGGACTAGTGATCAGCCAGGACCAGGTAAGCAAGTCGTATGGTATGAATTGTTTTCATGCACTGCTAGTCTAATGTTGCTCTCCTTGTTATAGGTGTACCAGAAGTATAGAAAACTGAAGAGTCAGTACCAAAAAGAAAAGCGAAAAATGAGAAAAACCGGCAATGACACGTCTGGTCAAAAGGAGTTTGACCCAAGCCTGTGGGAAATTCTAAACGATGCATTTGCATCTAAAGAAGGTCTGAGCGGTGACGTTCTAGCTGATACCAGTGAATCCATTGAAGAAACCTCCTCTCAAGATACAGAAGTAGCAGAAAATTCGACGCCAAAAGCAAAGCTCCCGCCTGTCACTCAACTTGCTAAGGCTATGGAAAACGGGATGACAGCCATTGCAACGGCAATGAGCACTCAGCCACCTGCAGACGACAATTTGCGAGCCCTTGCTGTGGCCCTAGAGCAACAAACTCGTGCCTTTGAGACTCAGCAACAGGAAACACGTCAATTTCAGGAGCTTCAACTGAAACTTTTGCAAAAGCTGCTGGAAAAGAGCAGTTAAAAAGCAGATTTCTTGTAAAAATACAGATACGTGTAGAATGCATATGGTCTTCCTAATGTTCAAATATATTTACTTCAGCCTTCGAAAAACGTGTTTGCAAGATCATCTCTCTTTCTTAAGCCTTGTAGGTGGGATAGTGGTCTCTCGGGGTTATCCCAATCTTCGTCGTGTACAGGTCGCTCCTGAGTTTGTAGAGGGTCCGGCCCATTCACATCCACTGGATCTTTTACCAGAATCAGCATGTTATGGAGAACAACGCAGCCTAGTATCACTTTGCATATTCGCCCGGACGTCTTTTGCTCAAGTTTTCCCAGAAGTAAGCGAAACCGGTTTTTTAATCTGCCAAACGCGCATTCCACTGTAATTCGCGTCCTGGAGTGAATTTTGTTGTATAACCCCATCCTTTTGTCCCCCACAGCATCTATCTCTGAAAACGGTGTAAGGAGATGCCCCCAAATTTTGTAGCCGGCATCTCCAAGAATATGCTTCCCAGGTGGAACAAGTGACGATATTCTGCAACAGCATCATATAAAGTGAAAAATGGCAGTACCAATTACGTTAGACATTTACAGTGTTCAAAATATGTGAAGTAGCTTACCTCTTCTTGATTGCACTGCCGTTCCACAACGATTGATCGTTGTTTGAGCCGGCTCGTATAGAGATAGATCGAAAATATCCTCTATTGTCTACAACGGCTTGGATGTTAACCGCTGGGAATCCTTTCCGACAGTACCAGCCCTCAAAGTCTCTTGGGCGTGGAATTGCGACCAACGTACCGTCGACCGCACCCACGACATCAGGGAAACCCGCAATAGCCTCAAACCTGGCCTCAACATCGGGAAGTTCTTCAGTTGTAGGCATCGCTATGTAGCGCGACGAAAGCTTCGCTAATTGGTCCAAACTCTCGTTGATGTATACAACTGCCCGTGATCGAGAAATACCCAGTGTAGACGCGGCTTGGTCCATTGTTCCGCCTTGTGAAAGGTAAATCATAGTCAACGCAACTCTCTTCATTAGTTTTGTCTTGCTGTTTGCACCAGGCTTGCGTTCCCATGCAGTATGTAAGACCCTGTAAATCTGAAGAAAAGAAGCCTTCTCGCAGCGCAATTTCTTGCGAAACCAACCCGTTTGTCTAGCCGACATTGCTTGCTCGAACGTAGTGTTTGAGATTGTTGACTTACCAGTAGGAGGAGCTCGTATGCTGCGTTGGTCGAGTGCTGTAACTACAGCAGCGCCAATGCACGCACTCACAACTACTGCGAGAAGTGCGTTCTTGTTCATGATGTAATTGGAGAGTAAAAAGACGGACTGACCTCGGTTGGCTAGCACAAATGTGCTGTGTCTGGCACAGCAAAAGTAGTCGTTCTGGAAAGTCGTGTTCTAGCACAAATATCAGCACAAAACGGTACATTGTACCGATTAATAGTGTCCAATCAAAATGCAAGCTCATATTCGATACTGCTAGTACTTGGACAAGGGCCTTACTATACAAAAACTTATGAGGTGAGGTTTTTCGATACGGGGAAGATGATAGTAAGACTCGCATGTATCATAAACGGGCCGAACAGAGTATAATGTCTTTATGTTAAAAACTCCTTGTATAAGTAAATACTGACTTGAGGTATAAGCTCTGGCAGACGCACGTGGTACCATCCGGAAAGAAAATGAAAAAGTACATTGTTTTCATGTGCGTAAGAAAGGGACACAGTATTATAGCCAATGATAGAGCAAGAAACGTCATATTTTTTTAAAATGACTGTATAAGCGAATACTTACTTGAGATATTAAATATATCAGAATGACGAAGTACCATTGGAAAGAGCATGAAAAAGTACATTGTTTCCATGTGCGTTAGAAAGAATCACTGTAGATATAGCCAATGATAGAGCAAGAAACGTCTTATTTTGGCAAAAATGCCTTTATAAGCGAATACTGACTTGAGATATTAAATCTGGGCGACACACGAAGTACCATCAGAAAGAGCATGAAAAGTACCTTAAAACCATCTAAGAAATTTTGATAGCGTGTAAATTAAGCCAAACTTATGACGAGATTAGTGGGCGTTTTGGCGATATTAACGTGAAGTAAGTTTGAGTGAGTTTGACTTTAAACTTGAATAACTTTACGAAGACTTAACATATGGAAATGCTACTTAGTATGATCGTGTAGCGTGTCAAATTCTACACTGAACCCATCTAGGTAGAGCGAGGAGACTTCAAGTCTAAGTATAGTTATGGTCACTCAAAGGAGAAATTTTGAAAATTCAATTTAACACTTTATAACTTTGTCAAAAATAGGATTTGAGAGTGCTTCCAAGAAAGTCCTGTAAAGCGTCAGCAACCACGTTACAGATATCTAAGTAGGTATGCCTTTTTTTGGGGTCAAACTCTGCGCAGGTCAACTCGTGCGCAAGTTTCTTTTTGGGTTAACTTCTGCGCAAGTTGCGCAGAAGTTGACCCTTGAAGAGGCCATTATTTACCAAGTGATAAAACTGTAACAAATTATTTTTCTTCCGCCTAAACTTTTATTAATTATTTGAGGTGAAAGTTTAAAAGGTGTTTTGCTTGCTATGCAATTTTAGTATGCCTATAGGGCGTGCGCTTAGATAGGCTGTTGCTTATCAGGTGGCATGGGTTCAAACCCCACTCCTGTAGAGAAGCTCGATGCTTGAGGTAAGTGTCGTGTGCAAATCCTCTGTCAGATCTGAGACATAACCAAGGACCTGGGTCGTCCGTCACGCTCTTCAGAGTGAGTCTCTTGTGATCAGACTTGACTTGACTATTACGAGTAATAACCCACCGTGACAGTTCAGTCGCTAAGTCGTTTGGCAGATGGTAAACGGGATTAATCCCTAGGCACAAACGTTCTCAGTTGGTTAGAGCCTCTACCTTTACACGTTTTGACAATGTCAAAGCTGTATAGTGGAATCAAGTCATTTTTATACTTTCTAAATTTTGAAAGCCAACACAACTCTAAAAAATCCTTCAAATTCATGTTTATTATTCTGTGTTGTTTGATTTCATTGAATGTAAGAATGCAAATTGAAAGAAGAGTGAACTCTAGACTACTTTTTAGTACTCCGGTGACATCCCCATTCCGTGATCACTGTTGGAATCCTCATCGCTGTCCGAATCCGAAGCGTCCAATCCAGAATCGTCCACAAAGTCCGAGTCCAACTCGAATCTTGGTGCTTGTTGGGGGTCAGGGTGTTCTGGAGCTATGGCCCTACGGTTGGAAATATCTTCGATGAGGCGTACATTTTCGCGACTCTGGCGCTCGATGACACTGATGAACTGGATCACGTCCGGATGTGGCACTGGAAATGCTTCGTTTAGTGTTCTGTTGTACCGTTCGAGAGGGTTATTCGTTCTATTCACGATGTCTTCGACCAACCCATTGATATTCCACCACTCCGGCACAAATTTCTTGATCCGTGTGCGCTTGAAATATTTCCAGAACTTCTTCCAATTGTCCTTTGAATAAGAGATTCCTTGGTCTCCACAGTCACGCTTGATCATGTGACGAACATCTTGAATCCCGTGAAAAACAATATCGCATCGACGAATCACAGTGAGGCGATCAATGCATCCGTCGCGCATGGCGAGACTCACCTCAGCCTCCAAAGCTTGCTTGAAGTGAAAGAGACAACCCACAATCCTTGAATTTGGAAACTGATTCTTGACTGTTTTGATCATCGCATACTCGAAATCACACACAACATGGGCAGGGTCAAGACGATTTTTTGTAGCGACACAGATGTAGTTGAAGAGAAGTTCATGCACCCGTGTAGTTTTTCCAGATGTCAATGCATACCAGATTGGAAGGTACAGGTCCGAAATTGGGTCATACATCATAACAATCACCAGTTGGTAGAAGCGAATTGGGACACAACGATACGTCGCGTCGATGAAAAGAGAGGATTGACGCTGCTTCATTCGATCCATGAGCTTTGGGTGTGCCCATCCAATCACTCTGTGAAGAACTTCGTCTTCGTAATACGTCAAATGAAACTGAAAAAAAATTTAAGTCCCGGGCTGTGTTTCACGTCGCGCAAAGGTTCCATTTCCAAACGCCTAAAAATCTCCCGCCCAAAATGTTTGCTTCTAGTCCGGTACAATCGGCCTAGAATCTGCTTTTTGGTCGCTCCTTGGACAACTACGTTTTCGTCACCATAAAACCGATCGCGAATAATCTCCCAAACTCTTTCCGGAGTAAGGGTCACGTCTTGAATTCCGATTTCATCAGTTGCTAACAGCATTTGCTGCTTCTGATTCTCGACATACGGTGCAGATCCGTCTGGAGCTTGGACCAATTCTGGAACACATCCAGATTTGTGTCTGCCTTCGACGACAACACCTCGTTGTGAAACTTTTAACTTGACAAAACACCCTGTACGACGGTAGGTACTGCAGCGATAATTGGTTGTAGATTCCCCGCTGTGGTAAAATGCGTAAGTATGCCCACGGTATGTTACTGACTTAGAGTCTGTTACCGGTTCTACGCCATCTGGAAGTCGAGAATCGCCTTCATCGACATGACGGTCGTTCTCTGCATCGAAGTTGTCGTCACCTTCAACCAAACGATCATCACTCTCCTCGTCAAGGCTATCGTCAGCTTGACCCTCGTCTCTGTCGCTCCACACATATCCTGAACTTGACGACCGGTTAGACATCATCTCCGTATATCGCGGGTCGTCATCATCACCATCACGATCGAAACTCCAGTGGGAGTCGGATGGTGATGACTGACTCGGAACGATCTCAGTGTGTCCCGACGACACATCACTCATAGGGGAGCCTTGCATGGAGCCTTCGCCTTCACTGACACGCGAGGGTAGAATTTCAAGGTTGTCGTCGGAGGTGTAGTCGGGTCGGGACATGGTGCCGGAAAGGGACTTGGTTGCTCTTGGACTTGGTAGTGGACTTGGGTCGGAAAGATTGAAAATGAGGTGCTAGGAAATGAACAAGTGTTGCTTGTCCTCGTGCAGTGCCGGGTGGGATCGACCAAAATCTCCTACAGATGCCACACCTAAAAATCACACCGTCTCATGTTACACAGTATCGTTTTACGCAGTGTCGGTGTAGGCTATACTCTACACAAGTGTGGCGACATCCCACCAATCGTTTCGTAACTAACACGCTAGATTCAGTTATAGTTTAACATACGCGATATGATTGGTT
>JAUMGV010000005.1:0-72982 GCA_032432875.1 Phytophthora meadii
AAGGACTTGTGGAACGCTTTAATGGAACGCTTATAGGGATGCTGAAAATGTTTGTGAACGAGGCGCAGACGGATTGGGATCTGTATCTGCCTCGGGTTCTGTTTGCGTACTGGACTTCCTATCATGAGTCGCTGAAGGACTCACCGTTCTTTAGCCTTTACGGCCGAGACCCCGTGCTCCCGCTGGACCTAGCGTTCTTAAACACGGATAATAAGTGGAAGAGTAACGAAGTCGCCGCGTACCGTAGGCGTCTTTATCTGAACTTGCAGGCTGGGGGCGGATGTGGTGAAGCGCGAATAAGAAATCCGAGAAAAGGCAACGACAGGCCCGGAGAGAGTCGGATCAAGCGACAGGGGCCTCTGGCGTAGCAAGATACCGGTTGATGACCCCAGATTGCGCGATCGACGGCTAACGAATGGACCCGGGTCGATGATCGTCTTGATCTCTCCGCAAGTGGATGACGGATGGCGTCTTGATCGAGTGGGACTAAGCGATCAGAGAGCCCCGCCGTAAGGTCTCACGTAGTGGCTCAGCACCGGGGAGAAGGGGACCAAAGCGGCGGCAGATCGGGACAGGCACGATCGAGACAGGCACGATCTGCCGTGGATCGACAACGACCTGATCGTGAGATGCCGCCGAAAAGGGGGCCGATATCCAGCGATCAGTGTGAATCGCATAAGATCAGTGACCTTACACACTGTGTTAAGCCGAAGGAGATTCAAGGAGTGCCCGAGGAGGCGGCCATGCAGGGATCATCCCGAGAGGAGATTTCTGGTCCGGACAATGGTGGCAGCATCGGTCGCACGGGGAGCGATGTTCAAGTCCGGGAAGATCACGATCTTGACTATCGACGGCACGGGGATACGAAGAAGATTTCTGATCAAGATCATTGTTCAAGATAGCCGATCAAGACTGCTGATCAAGATCGCACATCAAGTTCGAGATCGATGATCGAGATCGATGACCGAGATCGATGATCGAGATCGCGATCAAGGGTTAGGTGAGATCGAGATCGAAGATCGGAAGAGCAGCTGTGTAGCCGGATGTCAGGTGATCGTAGGATAGCAGATGAGGATGGGACTAGTAGACATAGGAATAACCATAAACAGAATCGAATTTGCTCTGGACATCACAAGTGCCTTCGTTCAAGACCGGAACTGGGAATTACGTTGGCCCCCCGGCATCAAGAAGGTAAGGAGAAGAGATCTAGCATAGAGGTTAATTCTGGATAATACATTGGCCAGTTTTACCCTATCTAGTGATCTATCCTTTACGTGCAAACTACGGATCGGAAGGAATTAGCTGCTTGGCCTGACGATCCCGTCGACTCTCAACTCATCAAGACTCCCGCTATAGGAAGCGGCAAGCATCGTAAAGGAAGGGATCAGATCCCGAACATTGGACCCTTGGAAGACCTGGATCGAAGACCAGGCGACCGGATCAAGGCTCGAGAACTCGCCTACGACCCGGATCAACCCCTCCGAGGTAGAGTGAAGTATTCCCACGCTATCTCACCACCCCTGCGTCACCCAAGACATTCTTCTCGTCCCAAGACATCTTCAGAAGTCACCTGGAAGAGCGTAACCCGCCTACCGACGGGTACACAAGGTGAACACTACACGCAGCAAGATCACGGATCATCGGGGGACCCCCTCCGTTAGTCGGTGTCTGGGCGCAAGTGGCGATCGCGATCGGCCTCAACCAGATTTTGGCCAGATCCGCTCCACCACAATTATTCATAGCATTTACACCAGCACGCTGGATATCTTCCCGAATCTCTATGCCAATAGCACGCTGCACGTGTGTCTGGAGTATCAGTTGGGCAACCACGTTACCGAGTCCAGCCCCAATGTCCACGAAAACGTCACCATGAACTACATCAACTTCCTCCAGGAGCTTTGTTATACCAGCAGGTAAAATCTCACCGACATTACGGTAGATGGAGTGCCCATCGTACGTCTTGACCAACTTGGCGTGAATTGCCACAAAAATACTTGCAACAGCTTCCTCTGCTTTCATTGGCAAGAATGATGGTGGTGGTGGTGTCGTCGCTGCTGGCGGCTTCAGGACGAATATTGAGCGGGGTGTTAGCCTCGGGAGCTTGGTATGACGCTAACTCCACAGGTGTGAAGGCCCCCATCGACCGGCCCTGAGAGTGTATCTGCAAATCAACAGTGGCAAATTAACCCCCGGTGGTGTTATGGCTCTTGCATCCGGTCGATTCGAAGCGCTAGCACGAGGTGCTCTTGGTAGCTGAGGAGCTGTCGTAATAGCTCGTAGTTGCTGAATTACCGCAGGAGGCCGCCCTCGAGACCTCTGCACTGGCGTAAAAAAACTTCGAGGGAACTGCGAAATTTGGTTGCCATACGATCTTTTCAAAGACCTTAGCCGCTGTTTCGCGGCGGAAATCTGCCCTGTGTGACACATGTTGTGCACCACATTTGCCCACACGATTCGCACGCCGGCAACCTCGTATCGCCGCACTAGTTGGACGAGTTGCTTGTCGTCGTCGAAGCTGAGTGAAGTTCCGACTATTGGATTCACCTGGTGGCGAGTAGGAAAATCCCGTATTGACAAGTTGTTTGTAATAAAGTATGGAAAATCAGTTTTGGTTTTATGTTCACGTGCCGGAACATTTTGTCAGAGACGCGACTTCGCAGAGTTTTCTTATTGGTAGTATTCGAATACAGGTTGGGTTAGGCTTGAACGTTTGTCAACCAGGCATTCTGCCCCTTTTGATGGCGGTATGGCTTCCCATCTTGTAGATTGCCATCAAAAGGGTCAGAATGCACCGCTTGTTCACAAAAGGGTTACTATTCTGAAGGTTTGATTGTGATTGTGAATTGTTTGAATGGGATATTGAATGCTAATCATTTCTTATCTGTTGGTATTTAGCTTGTGTTGTTGGTGGCAAATGCCGAAGTGAGTAGATTAAAGTTAGCAAAACCTGTTCTACTCGTCCTCCTAGTAGCTCCACCTTGTTGTGTCCTCATTATCGTTCGTACTTAGCTGAGTGTCCTCACACTTCGACCACCCAAGTAAGCGTTCCACTTCTTTAGCCAATAGGAGAACGGTTCCGTTAAACTGTTCCAGTGAACCGTGCATGAGACGGCGCACCGGTCCAACACTCCCACTCACCGCTAATGCACGGTAGCCTTGTCCTTGATGCCGCTTGGCTCACGCAGATACTTCAGCGTCTTGGTTCCAAGTGCCTTTGTCAACAAGTCAGCCAGCTGTTGCTTCGGCCAAACCGTTCCGTGACATCGTCAATGTACCTGGTCTGCTTGATCATGAGCGTTCCAGCCTCCAGGTTGTGATCAATCTCCATGCCCAAGGTGAACTTGGTTGCCCCAAGCTCCTTCATCTTAAATTCCGCTTTGAGAGAGTCCTTAACCTCCTGAATTTCACCGGCAGTCTTGGCAGCAATTATCATATCGTCGACGTACAGGCACACGTACACATAACCGTTCCTGGAACGCTTCACGTAGACACACTGGTCTGCTCCACAGCTCTTGAAACCATTCCTTAGAAACACGCGGTGGATCGTCTTGTTCCATGCCATTACAGCTTGCTTCAAACCGTAGATGGCCTTCCCCAGCAAACACACTAGATCGTCATCACCCGTAGTACCGTCCGGCATCTCCATGTAGACACGGTCCATCAACACACTGTTCAGGAACGCTGTGTCCGCGTCCAACTGTTCCATGATGTACTCCAACGCAACACACACCGCAAGAACTACTCGGATTGAGTTCATGTTCGCCACAGGTGAGTATGTCTCAAAGAAGTCGACACCATACTTCTGTTTGAAACCCTTCCCAACCAACCGTGCCTTGTAACGGATAACGCAACCGTTCTCATCACGCTTCTTGGCGAACACCCAGCGACAACCGATGGTACGCTTCCCTTCTTCACGTGGAACCAATGTCCATGTAGCATTCTTCTCGTGGGACCGTAACTCCGCCTTCATGGCACTTCGCCACTTCGCTGCTTCCGGGCTGGCCATTGCTTCCGCGTACGCCGTCGGCACATCCGCCGCGTCGACAATATTCGCCACGTACGCCATAACAGCTTCAGCAATCAGTCCTTCCTCATCGATCCGAGCACGCTTAGGGGATGATGGACCGTCACTTCCTTCGGACTGTACGTAATCACCTCCACCCGAACCGTTCTCCAGCAGGAACACCGGCTCACGAGGTCGTCGTAACCGTTCCACTTCTGGTTGAAATACCAGACGCTCCTCACGGAACGCTTGAGGCTGCGAATGGTACGCTTCTATTTCTCGTCCTGTTGGTCCCGGATGGCCTGGCAACTGTAGCTCCAGCGCTTCAACATCTGGTTCATGCTCTGCCTCGTTCATTTCAATGTCTGGAACGGTTTCTTCTGTCTCCTCCATCGGTACATCCGGAGTATGCTGGCGTTCCACGCTTGTTGGTACCGTTCCATCATCCGCGTCCTTGGTTAAATTAATAGCCGTTCCGTGGGGCTGTAACGAGGGTGACTCATATATTCCTCCCACTCCACGCTCGTCCAGCTTCACCGACCGTGCTACTTTGACCTTGGACGCATCCAAGTCGAAACACGATATCCCTTAGCGTTCTCAGCATATCCGAGGAATATATACCTGAAGCTCTTGGGTTCGAGCTTCGTACGCTTCGCGTCGTCGACGTGGGCGTACCCCTGGGATCCGAACACTCGCAAGTGTTCCATCTGCGGTTTCACCTTGAAACCCAGCTCGTATGGAGTCAAATCCGTGTGTACGCTGTTGGCGGAACGGTTAATCAAGTACACTGCCGTACTCACCGCCTCTGCCCATCACTCCGTCGACACACCCTTGTAGTATAGCATGCTTCGAGCTTTCTCCATGATGGTACGGTTCATGCGTTCCGCAACACCGTTCTGCTGTGGAGTGTATGGAACGGTACGTTGGTGCATGACACCGTTCCAGCGGCACAGTTCTGCAACCGTCTTGTTCACGAACTCCGTTCCATTGTCCGAGCGCAGACATTTCAAGCGTTCCCCCCATTGATTCTCATAGAACGCCTTGAACTCCTTCAGCTTGCTGGCTATCTCGCTCTTTTTCTTCATGAAGTACACAGCAACACACCTCGAGAAATCGTCCACAAAGTTCAGAATGTACCTTGCACCACCTTTCGAGACCGTCCTCATAGGCCCCATCACGTCCGTGTGGACCAGTTCCAGCACACGTAAAGCCTTCGTCGTTGATCGTACCGGGAACGGTTCAACCGAATGTTTCCTCTTCATGCAACCACCGCATAAAGTTTTGACGGGACGGTTCACATGTGGCATACCGTTCGTAGAACGCTGCGTCTTGACCATAGCGTTCTCACTGGAGTGTCCCATGCGAGCGTGCCAGAGCTCCCACTGACTATGAACCCCGGCGTACTCCACGAAGCACGCCTCTTCCTGCTCACAGTCTAGCCAGTACGCCATGCCGACCTTCTTTCCTGAAGCAATCGCGCAAGTCTTTCCCAAAAAAATACACGAGGAACGCTGGAACTCCACGGTTAAACCGTTCTCCGCAAGCTTCCCCACCGACACCAACCGTCTGTCGAGTCCCGGGATGTAAAACACCTCCATCATCTTGATGCGCTTACCGTTCATACCCGTCAGCTTGACCGTTCCTTTCCCTGCAACACGTAGTTTCTTCTCGTCTGCAATCGTTACCTCGATCCCCGAGACCGTTCCTTCGAAGTCGAATAGGTCTCCACGATGTGGCGTCATGTGCGATGTCGCACCACTGTCAATCAGCCACCCGGTGAGGCGTTCCTCGCCCACGGCAAACACTTCGTCATCCGTGTCACCGTTCTTCCTTGGACAGTCCCGCTTCATGTGCCCGACTTGGTCACACCTGAAACACTTGCCCTTAAAACCGTTACCGTTATGTCTTGAACCGTTACCCTTGCGACCGTTCCTTCGGCCTCCCTTGAACCGTTCTGCGTTACCGTTCACCCGGAACGCTTTCTCCGTGGTTTCCTTCTTCTGCAGTCGCTCGTATTCCTTAAGCAACTTCTCCTTGAACTCGATCAGCGTGATATCCTTCGTGTTCTCCACGATCGACGCGATCAGCTCGTACTCAGGTGGAAGGCTGCTGAGCAGCCCCCTAGCTGCCGCGCCTCGTCCACCGGTTCCCCCAACGTCTGGAGACCCACCACCAGCGCGTCTAAAGCGTCCAGATGCTTCGACATAACCGTTCCTTCCTTCATCTTGAACTCGTGCAGACGCCGTGTCATCGCGACACGGTTGTGCAGCGTGGTACGGTTGTAGTACTCCCGAAGAGTGTTCCAAGCGTCCATGGCACGGACAGCGGAACGGATCTTCGTCTGGTGCTGCAGCTCGACGCCCTGCGCGATGGTAGCCAGTGCCTTGGCGTCGTTCATCAGCCACGCTTCTGTGATCTCGTTCTCCGGCTTGACGACTTGGACATGAGCGAACAGTCCCTTCCTGGCGAGCGTCATTCTCATGTTGTACTCCCAGCGGAAGTAGTTCCCACTACCCAGGAGGACTTCGGCGCGCTTGGTCGTCATGTCTTGAAGCGTTCTTGGAACGGTTGAGCGTGTTGCGGCTGTTAACCTGTTGGTATTTAGCTTGTGTTGTTGGTGGCAAATGCCGAAGTGAGTAGATTAAAGTTAGCAAAACCTGTTCTACTCGTCCTGTCCTCCTAGTAGCTCCACCTTGTTGTGTCCTCATTGTCGTTCGTACTTAGCTGAGTGTCCTCACACTTCGACCACCCAAGTAAGCGTTCCTCTTCTTTAGTCAATAGGAGAACGGTTCCGTTAAACCGTTCCAGTGAACCGTGCATGAGACGGTGCACCGCTCCAACATTATCATCTGGAAAGTAAGTCCCCGGAGGGACTCGAACGCCTGCCAAGTGCGAAGCTTTGTGGTGCGTACACCAGTGGACCACCAGGAGGCCCCCCAACCTTTCCCGATAGTGTAGTATGGGCCTCCTGGTGGTCCACTGGTGTACGCAGTGCGTACTACGCACCACAAAGCTACGCACTTGGCAGGCGTTCGAGTCCCTCCGGGGACTTACTTTTCCCCAGATGATAAGAAATGATTAGCAGTCAATAGAGAGGTTTCTGTGTGGCGTATTCCCGGTCCGTTCAAGATTATCGAGCGAAAAAAATGCATTTAGGCATGTTTAGGGTAATCTACCAGGAATTCAGTCTCAACTTGTCCTGAGAATTACAGATTCTCAGGGATGTATTCCCGGTTGAGTGCATTGCCAAAATCGATTTTTCTGTGCAGTGCCTTCCAATCGATGTCCCAGCGCCATGGTTAACCAAGTCGAGCTACATGTACTGCAGTGGTATATCGTGACACACAGAGGGTTCAGCCGCAAGAACAAGCTACGCTACTTGAACCTGATTATCTACGTTGAGCGCCCGGGGATCACTCTGGTTGTGTTTGATCTATCAACCTACTCTAACGCTGCAGCAGCAGCAGAAGCGGTAGCATTAGCTTGTGCTCAGCCGCAGGCCACGGTATGAAGTCGTCGCGTGGACCGCACTGCAATGACAAAATATCCATTGAGCCTACTGAAAACTTAGAGGCTGAAACGACAAGGAAAGTGATATTGACTAACGGGTTATTCCTGGTTGATACCTTTACACTACTTAGACGAAGATTGATTGTGCAAACAGAGATTTTATCGCTTTTGTGGTATCTTACAGCACTGGTATCAATCCCACTCAGGTTTATTAATCGCTGGCAAAGTATCGTAAGGCGGTATGTACTGAACAACCGGTTAAGCGTTGAGAAAACCGGGGTAAATATGTTGGTATTGAGCTTGTGTTGTTGGTGGCAAATGCCGAAGTGAGTAGATTAAAGTTAGCAAAACCTGTTCTACTCGTCCTGTCCTCCTAGTAGCTCCACCTTGTTGTGTCCTCGTTGTCGCTCGAACTTAGTCGAGTGTCCTCACACGTCGACCACCCAAGTAAGCGTTCCTCTTCTTTAGCCAATAGGAGAACGGTTCAGTTGAACCGTTCCAGTGAACCGTGCATGAGATGGTGCACCGGTCCAACAAAATATCGTACGGAAAGGACTAGCGGTGAGACCACGAGAAGAGAACGGTGTCGGGATACCGGAAGTCAAGCTGATCGTCCATCGCCAACAATTTCAGTTAGTGCAAAACTTTTATCGCGAAGTCGGTGAAACTTTGGTCGCGGAGCAGGGGGCGTATAGTGAACCCTAGTTATACGACTACTGAAAAGGGGTTTTCAGAGTCGTACAACGGTAGGTTGGCGTGTGGTACCTTGCGGTATCCTCGTGGGTTCGTTGTCTTCGGAAATATGACCCTCGCCGGAGTCTGAGAATGTGTTGTGAAGAGAAGTTGGGGTTCCCTTGGAGTCTGGTGTCGATATTCAGGAAATCCTTCCAGGAGCGTTCGGGAGTCGGAATCTCTGGAAACCAAAGTGTTTTCCAGGAAGTCGGCGGTCGAAAAGAGATGAATATACCAGAGAAAGTCTGAAATCGGTGTCTGAATATCACAAATCCAGAACCGAGATACCTGAGATAAACAACCAATATACAGAGTTCGAAAATATACAAATATACACAGCCATTTTTATTCTTTCTAGGCCCTTGAACGGTGGGCTAACACTCCAGGTCAACTAGGGACTTGCTACCAGACACCTGGTCTGTCTGGTATCCCTTTACGTTCGCGCACCACCCTCTAGTATAGAGGGAAAAGATAAACCAATACAATCGGCTATATGTAACAGTCTACCTTGCACTCTGAAAACGACTGTTTAGTTTCCAGAGCCTGTCCAAACGAGCAATATGAAATGGGCTACCGCTAGAGACAAAACAAACGACCCAACTAGGATATGGAATAGGCGGGTCCTTTCAGGTCGCTACGTTACCTGATCTCCGCCTAAGGGGATTGGAAAGGCGAGAGATCACACGGCAGCGATGCTTGGTGTGGCCTTGCAGGCAGAAATACAACGACTTCTGGGTTACACGGCAAATTGAACTCTGTTTATCGTTTATCTTCCTCATAACTATCATATATCTCTGGTAACTCTCTTCTTCTTGTCATCTTTTGCGTCCTTTGAGCAGTCAGTCTTCGTATGTCAGGTACACTTGGCTCTTGTATATATAAGATATCTTGACTTGATCTCAGTATGCAGTTTGTGCAGCCGATCTCGATGGGTTAACAGGTAGAGACGTCATTACGGGGGATGTGCAGGTCAGTAATCACTTGAATGCGTGACTTGAACTTGGGTTCACTTGGTTTCAGTATGGTCTTGGATCTTCGGTGGTTTCAGAGTCTGGTATCCTGGTTTTCAGAGTCTGATGTCACTTGGTTTTCAGAGTCTTGGTTACTCAGAGTTAGAGATACCAGAGTTTTTGAGTAAGAAACCAGAGTACGGAGTACTAATGCTTCAACGTACATGAAGATCATGAGGGTTGCGCGGGTGCGCGGCGTCCGGCGCGCGATACTTGGTCTCTGCGGGTATATATTGTGAATCCTTGAACCATCCATCGTCGCGCTGGACGGTAACGGGATGAGGTCTCTCAGAGATACGTTCTCCTGAGAGACTTTCCGCCAGAACTTAGGCACTCATCGTCGGGGAAAGTCCGGTGACCAGACAGAGTGTAGTTGACCTTCAGAGTTGTGCACACTCTGAAGTACACTTCTGGTCCTTTGGGCCCCTTTACAGTCAGGCGAAGGTTTACCCACAATCTTCCACAGATGTCCCACGGGTGCGGCCGCGTCCCGAAGTCCCTTTCGCTTATAACCCATAGTATAACCAATCACATCGTAACGTAATATCCACCTGTCGCTCGAAAATCGGAAATATCATCATGTCAACCGTCCCTCCTGGTCACGATCCATCAGTGCGGAACTTTCTCCAAGCTGTGTATCATGGCCAGGCCTATCAAACATTCTGATAGACGGTTTTCAGATCGTAGTGTAGCTGCAACTCTTTGCCAGTTGCCCGGTTTTCAGAGTCTCTGGTGTCCCGTCGCACAGTCTGATTCTCTCAGACTCAGAAATTTGAACTTGACTCGCCTAACGGGCGATCATTTTCCAATCTCCGTCCTTTCGCTCATGACTGAGGAAACAAACACTTCCTTGGGCTCAAACACCTCAGCGAGTGGGGTGGCAGGCGACGCCACAGGCACCTGTCCTGCTTCGGCAACTGCCAATATAGTGCAGGGTGGAGATGTTGGCTCAGCCTCATCACCTGGTGGCAGCTCGAGCGCCCCAGCCCTCACGTCCCAGCCTAAAAGTCCACAGGTCGATGGTTCGGTTGAGAATCTCCCTGGTGATGGCATGGACTCGGCCGGTTCAGGCAATACTTCCCTGGCGGGCGCATCGAGTGGTCCCGACCCTGAGTTCGCTGAGGACACTCCTGGTGTCTTCAGGTCACGGACTTTTGGCGCTCCGAGACTCTTATCCACGAAAGAGGTCGATCGCTTGTTTAACCACGGTCTGGTGACGAGTGCGGGAGTTCCTGTCACTACATTGGGGGACTCTAATGTTCCACAGAACTACATCGCTCCCCACATTGAACCGAAAGGACGCGCTTTTCTGGTGAGTACACCCGCCCGAGCCGAGGATTTCAGAAGAGGGCGTCACATCGCGAACGCTTACGGTGGCCCTTGTGTGCTTGTGGGGTATGAGGCATTTACCGACGAGGATCTTCAAGAGTTGGAACGCGTGATCCCAAGTTTCGACCCTGCCGAAGTCGTATCTCCTCATGCTCAGGCTCCAAACGCGCGTATTCTGGATGCTGTGACTTCGTCAGTGGAGGTTCGTCGGGAATTGGCTTCTCTGCTGTCTCATCTTCCCCCCACTCGACTTGCGGAGAGAGTCTTCCGGACAGCGGGATGTCTGAAACTCATGGCTGCTGCTCACCGTCGCCTCCGAGAACGTGTTGGCTCTCAGAACGGCGTCGCTCTGATTGATGCAGCGGCGGCCCGGTCTGAGTGCTAAGAGATCAAGCGCGAGTGGGTACTCAACTGCCAGTACTGGAAGCATGAGCTTCAAAGCGCGCAGCAAGATGTCGACATCGTGGGGAATCGCATGGATTCTGAGATTCAAGACCTCAAAGCCCACTATCAGGATCAAGTGGAAGCTCTAAAAGCGGACAAGGCAACTCTGAAGTCTCAAATTACTGATCTTCCGGCGCAAGTCTCCATTCTGAAATCACGTCCTCAGGTCAAGCCAACAGATCCATGGGGTTTTTCAGAGTTCCTGCAGGAGAACTCTGAAATCTCTGGCAACTGGGACCGTCTCCAAGATCTTCTGATGTCGTACCAGGAGGACACTGTCGTCCCAAATAACTGGACGACCATCATTAATGTGACAGCTCTGGATGCGCGTAAGAAACCTATTCCTGATTTTAAGCAGCGACTTTCTGAAGAACAAGCTCGTCGGGCTGCCGAGGAGGTGTCGAAGGCTTCTAGATTTCTGGTTCTGACTCGCCCCCAGTACCCAAGATTCAGAGTCCAAGAGCGAAAGTCCACGCTATTTATCGTATCCCCCGAAGTCCCAGACTCCGAAGTTGTCTCCGAAGCGGCCATTCAAATGGGATCTCAAGAACCTGCAGCGTCGCCCTTCGGGACATAAGCCTATGGAGGACTCCGTACTCTCGGCGAACACGAGGACCAAGGTGGCAAAGTCTGACGTGCACAAGAAACTTCCTGGTGATGTAGTCTGGAAAGAGGTTCGTCCTGACCTTCGCCAAGCTCTGCTGTCTGGTGTCGAGTATAAGGAAGCCATGAAGTGGCTGGCATCGGATAAAGAAGCCCACAGCCTCTTCAGCAGTCCGGCTCTCGTCCAGATGTTGGTGAGTCTGGTATTTTCGCGTCGTCTGGATTCCACTCCCTGGGCCAAGTACGTCCCTGAGGTCTACTACCAGATGGCTGACGAGGTGGTGGATCGTCATATCTCGGCTGGTACCGAGCCTGCGGCTTGGGGTGACCTGGATGGCCACGTCAATTATCCAGAGAGTGATGTCGAGACCGCCGACAACCCCAAGGATGACCCTGATTATAAAGATTCTGGTGCGATCGAGTCTGAAGACGAAGATGACGGCGAGAGCTCAGGTGACGGTGCGTCTGACGACAGCGATTCTGAGAGTGACAAGTCTGAAAACAAGAAGTCTAAAGACCAGAATTCTGGGAACAAGAAGTCTGGGGACAAGAAGTCCGGGAGCAAGAAGTCTGATGACCACCCACGTCCTGGTTCCAAGCGTCCCCGGGATTCTGATGCCGACTCAGACTCTGATGATGGGCCTATCATTTCCACCAAGAAGTCCAAGAGAAGTCTGACGTCCATAAAGGCCCACACCAGTCCCAAGTCTCGTCCGAAGTCCACCAGTGGAAGTGGATCGAAGTCCAATAGTTCTTCTGGGAAAGCACGTAGTCTGGTGTCCAAGTCCTATAATTCCCTGACGGTCAAGGAGCTCCAGGTGGTGGAAACACCAGGCTGTGAGGCGTCCTCCTGGTTGTACTATGGTACCAGTGTACAACGAGTGAGCTCCACCAAGACCACCACTGGCCAGACATTGGGCTTCCCAGACTACGAGGTGCACAAACACTCATGTGCCATCCTCAAGAAGCGCTGGGACTCTGAGCGGTACTGTGCAGTCATCCGCAAGAAGCGCGCCCCTTGGAAAGTCATGTTCGACAACCGATTCTCAGAGTTTAACTTCCACAAGCGGGACGAACTGGGACCCATGGTGTTGGCTGACGTGGAAGATATCGTGCGCAGCATGAAGAAGCACGCTCAAGCCTTTTGGGAACGAACGCATTGGGTGACCATGGACGTGGAAGCCGACGACAAGTCTGCGGAGCTTCACAAGTACCGGGCCATGCGTCGAGGGGCTATGATCCGTCAGCACAATGCTCTCATCCGAAAGGTCTTGAAGCACAAGGATTTCCCAGAGTCGATACTCTCAGAGCCCGGCATCTGGGTCGTCCCTGACAAGTCCTGTCCCTGGATCTGGCAGGATCCCAGAGTCGCGGAGCTCGGGGGTCCCAAGTGTCTGAGTCTGGAGACGCAACTGGGTGACTTGGATGCAATTGAGCCTGCTCGGATACAATGGGCCACGGTGAACGTGGACGAAGAGTGGCTCCAGTATGTTTCCGCCGACGTCAAGAAGGATCATTTGACACCCACGGAGCGTTCCGAGAACCCGATCCCCCTTCGCTATTGAAGCTGAGGTGTCCACTATGGTACCCACGGAAAGGCTGCATTTCGAGAAGCCAAATAGTTGTCTGCATTCGTGACGTAAACCCTCGGCCTCAGTGTAGCTTCCTAATCCCTTAACTTTCCAATATCACTCCATTTAATCACATTGCTTCTCATTGCTCGTAACCTCGCATCCTTAATTCTCCACATATTCGCTTCCACACTCACATTCACATTCACACAGTCGTTTTTATATAAACAGTAACATGATCGATCACATATCCAAACACATGAATTTCAGAAAGAAGACTCTGAAAAACATGCACTCAGATTGCCATTCTCTGAAAGTCGATGTCTGAAATCCTTCAGATATCAGACTTCCAGATGTGTTTTCAGAGTCATTAGACCCTGGGGTGATCGTCCCCAGCCTGCATTGCCTGAAAACGAGCTCGTGCTCGTGCACTCTGGTTGAATTCGTAAAGTAATGCTCCACAGTTCAACTTCGATAATGGTAACCACTCAGTTTCATCGTAGCCTTTCCACTTAACCAGATATTCGCGCAGGCGTTTAGACGTCCTGGTACGCTTCCTCCAGCGGGTATCCAGAATCTTCTCCACTTCATACTCGTCGTTTTCAGTATCAGGTTCCCAACTATCCTCTGGTAACAAGGCAGCGTCAAAGTCATCATCTTCTGGGATCTGAAGCTCTGCTGTTGGTCGTCTGGGAAACAGGGCTCTAGGTTTCAGGTGGCTCACATGCACCCAGGGGTTTACACGATAGCCGGTATCTTCAACCTTGAGTCGCACCCTGAAATCGTCCAGCATTTCCTTGATCCTGAAAGGTCCGTGCCACATGTGCGCCAGTTTCCTGCTCAATCCCGTTTGTACGTTAGGGATGTAGAGCCATACGGCGTCGCCTATAGCAAAGCCTGACTTCAAACGCTCTGATAACTCGTTCCACTTTCTGGTTTGTTCTTCAGACCGATCACGTTTTGCCTTCTTCTGGAGGTCCTCGGCACACGCCAGAGCATAACTATAGTCTCGTTGCATCTTCCTTCTCCATTCGTAAGCAGTTCGCTCCTGAGTCGTCGACGGCTTGGGTCCAAGCATTGCGGACACCGTACCGTGAGCATCCCAACCGTGCACCAAATAAAAAGGTGTCTCCAGACGAGTGGCGTCGAATGATGTATTCAGGGCGAACATCAGACGTCCAGCGTGATCATCCCAGTCACTTTGATCAGCTTCAGAGATATATGCCTTAATCGCGCGCACCACAGTCTGTACTGATCGCTCCTGCTGGCCGTTGGCTTGAGGTCGGTATCCTAGAGTAGCTCGTTGTCTGCTACCCAAAAGCTCTCTGAAACACTTGAACACCTCACTCATGAAGCGAGGATCTTGATCATGACGAATCAGAGAGCTAGCTCCAAAGTTTCTGAAAACGTGTTCCTCATAGGCCTCTGCTACATCTTGAGCAGTGGTGACACTCATCGGCTTGCACATCACGTATCATTAAAACATATCCTGGAACAGCAAGAGAAATGTGTTTCCACGTGCTGATTTCGGCATGTGGGTTACAAAATCCATAGACACCACTTCAAACGGCCGGCTGGGCTCAATATTCCCCGGTGACGGTCCAGGATTTGGGGGTCGCCCCTTGCCACTGGCACAGTCCACACATTCCTTCACGAATCTCTCCACATCGGCATACATACCCAACCAGTAAAACTCCGAACTCAGCTTCTCAAAGGTTCTCCTGATCCCTTGATGTCCACCTTGGTAGTCTTCATGAGCATAGTGTAACAGGTCTGAATACAAGTCTCTGGGAACCACCAGTCTGAGTTCGTCAACATTGTCCCGGGGCCGCTCTCGAGTAGCGCGACTCAGACGATAAAGTACATCTCTAGAATCCAGAACGAAGTCCTCAGCAACTCTGGCAAGCTTCCTGACTCGGGGTCGTGGTAGATCTCCCACATCGCCCTTTAGAAACTTCATGAGCTCAACCAAGTACGGGTCCTGGCTCTGATGCGCCTTAATCCGTCGCCAGCGTTCTGCCTGGAACTCCAAAGGCCCCAAAGGTCCTCGTTCCTCATCATCCTCAGGCGGATTAGCGTCAAGCGGACCTTGGGCACGGGTTACAGCTATCAATATTCTGGCTGATCGAGGCAGGGGTGCGGATTCCGGACCAGAAACATCCTCAGATTCTGGTGACGCATTATGATTTTCAGAGTCTGGTATCTTTGACTCTTGAACTTCCATGGTCGGGACTGAGCGAGGCTTCATCAGTTTCTCATGAACTTTAGATACCAGTTGCAGGTGCGTAAGCTCATCCTCATCTTGTACTCGCCAAGCTTCCCCAAGAGTCAAAGTCTTCGAGGTCAGGTAATCCGCCGCTTGGTTGAATTCGCGCTTCACATGCACCAACTTCAGAGTCTGAAACTTGGTTTTCATAGACTCAAATTCGGCCAACCTCCGTTGCAAGTTGGGCTGATTGCAGTTGATCAATCCCTGAGCCTGTTGTATCGCGATACGTGAGTCTCCCACAACCACCAGCTCCTGTATTCCGTGGTCGAGTGCCATCTTCAGACCATAATTCAGGCCACAGTACTCTGAGTCGTTCACCGTGACATCCGTCAGAGACAATCCTCGGGCTTCCAGAACACTCCACCCCGGGAGTTTCCAGAGTATACACCCACAGCTCCCCAGACGAGTAGATGTCTTTGCGGCACCGTCGAAACTCAGAACATAGCCCTGATAATCTGCTTCCAGCATTCCCACACTGATAGGAACTGGCGGCTTGACTCGCCCCTTGACTGGGATCAGATTTTCAGAGACTTCGTCCAGATGCTCCCTGGGGGGAATGCCCGCACCGAGTATAGCTGGGAGTCCATCTTCATCACGCTGAACCCGACGGATCTCCAAGTCCCACTGCGACAACTTCAGACCCCACTTGACGTTTCTGCCGTCGGTGGAGCTCGATGTCAGCAACCATTTCAGGACAGAGTATCTGGTATAGACCACAATCACCGGACTTGACTCCACCAGAGCTCTGAAGTTTTCCAAAACTCTGAGGATCGCGATCACCTCCTTCTCAGCGATATGATACCTGAGTTCGGCATCATTCAGGACACGACCTGTGAACCGGACCGGGTGAATTACTCCCGCGTATTCTTGTCCCAAAACTGCCGAAGCGGCCCAAGGGTTTGCGTGCGGGATGACAACAAACGGTCTGGTTCGGTCTGGATGTCTGAGTAGTGGAGTAGAGACTATCTTGCGTTTCAGAATCTCGAAGGCCTCCTTCGCACGAGTCAGGTCTCGTCCAGCGCGAATCTGCTCGTCTGTCAGCTCATAGAGAGTAGCAGCGATCACTGGTAAATCCTCAATAAACTTGTTATAATAATTGAGGCTTCCCAGGAAACTCTGAACTCCCTTCAACGTAGACGGAAACGGCAGTGCTTCAACTCCTTTGACGATCTTGGGTGTTGCCCTCAGACCTTCGGCACTGATTTCGTGAGATAGGTACGGTATCGACAGCTTCCCGAACTCACTCTTGGGCAAACTCACAGAAATATTCCAATAACGAAGCCTGAAAAGCAAGGCGTTCAAGTCGTTACATAGTTGCTCCCAAGTTGGTGCTCCATGTGCGATGTCGTCGATGTATGAACTCCTCCCCAGGACTGGGCCCATACATGTGGGGACGGGAATATTCCTCTGAAAGACGGTCATCTGACTTGTGAGTGCTGGCATTTCTGAAATCGGAGTATGGTTCTCAGAGTCTGAAACTTGTTTTTCAGAGTTCTGAGGCTGGAGTTGCAGAAATTCCAGAACCTCCGCATCCACTTCAGCTTCTTCTTCTGGTGACAGTCTCACGAATCCCCACAGGCAATTATCCAACATAGCCTGATACACAAGAGGGGCGTTTTTCAGACCAAACGGCATCCTTACCCACTGAAAATGCCCAAACGGGCAAATGAAAGCTGATATCAGTCGTGCACGCTCCGTCATCCTGATCGCCCAGAAACCACTAGCCATATCCAGGCTCATGAACCACATAGCAGCCTCAAAACCGATTAGGAGGTCGTCAATAAGAGGCAGAGGGTAGCGCGACAGTTGAATAAAGCCATTCACAATACGATAGTCGATGCACATTCGTATGTCAACACCATTCTTCTTTAGAACGATCACGATAGGAGATGCCCATGGCGAGTTGGAGTACTCGATCAAACCAGTTTCCAGAAGTTTCTTGAGAAGCTCGTACACCTTCAGCATGAGATGAGGAGCGACGGACCTCGGACGTTGACCTACCGGTTTGGCATCTCCCACATCCAGATCACAGACCACGCCCCTTGCCGGTGCAGGCGCCGCATTACCGTCTCCCAGGAATATTTTCCTGTGGTGCCTCAGAATATCACGCAGTTTCTTCTCCATTTCTGGGGTCGTCTTTCCTGGTTCTCCAACATCAGTGCTATCGATATCACACTCTGGTGTCAATTCTTCCAGCTCTGGTACCATGACCAATTGGTCGCGTAATTGAGCGAGGAGTTCCGTACCTTCTCGAATATACACACCTGGTTCCAGATCTAATTCTTCACTCGAAACGTTCATACACCGCTCGTATTCCACTCGTAACTTTTCCACAGGCGTTCCAGGCATCCCGTAAATGGGAATACCCCAAGACTCATCCATTAAGTCCAAACCGTCTGCAGGCAACTCCGGAGTCTGAAGATTGTCTTGGAGACACTCAGGCTTTGAGTTAAAGACGTCACCGTCGATAGCAACGGACGTGTCACCAGGGTCTGTATGCGAAGGGCTTTCAGAGAATGTTTCCAAATCTCTGGTACCTGTACTGATGTTCCCGTTGATTCACCGTGGCAACCATCCTCCGTCTGGGTGGATGCATCCAGGGCGAAGCGCACTCGCTTCACGGTCGGTGGTGAGTCTGGTTTCACGAACTGCACTCGAGCGTTATCGAACCTTGGACGTTGCAGTAGTTCAGTCGGCCATGGGTAGTCTGGGCGGTCTACACACGGGGGTTGCGGCATCAGGGCCTCCAACTCCGCCTCTCTCTTCATACGTTTCTTAGTCTCTGGTGACGGGGTGCTTTCCAGAATCAGAACTTCCCAATCACGATAAGCAGCGGAACCTGGACGCACGAAACGTCCATGCCTTGTGAAGAAACCATATTCCACGATCCTCGCGACATCAGAGAGTTCATTAACCCACGTGTTCTTATCAGAGATATTTACCACGCGAACGGCCACAGGCCAAGATCGAGCCGCATAGATCAGCTGGGTAACCCAGCGATCACCTCGTCCGGCCCACACGACTTCCCTTTGGGGGTTCGTTGGTCCATAGTCAATTCGGACAATGAACTCTTCACCCGGACTCAGAAGGACAGCCTCGCTTGGCCTAACTGAACTGTTACGACCGATGTGATCACCAGGTTCCCAATTACACATCATCACCACTACCTCGTCTGGTAACGACACCAGACCTCCACGAGCGCAAATTCTCACTCCAGCGGCAAACATAAAACCCATTCCCAGAAGCACGTCAATTCCTTCACCGATATTCGCGACCCAAACATCCACAATATATACCACCCTTGGCCCAAGTGTTAACTTGATTTCAGCGCTGGCACCAATATATGTTGGAACACCACCCATCCCTGACACCTTGGTCTGCTTGTGCGACTTGAGTCTGAGTCCGAGCTTACGCGCAAAGTCGTAACTCAGAATATTTATGGTCGCACCAGTGTTCAAGAGAATCTTGGTTCGATGGTCATTCACAGCACCATACACCATCACCACATCCCTCTTTGAACGGTCAGGATAGTTATCCTCCCACCAGCCATAACACTCGCCATCCTTCAACCTGAACGACACTGTGTCGTCTGTTGTCGGATCGGTGTTTTCGGCGATTTCAGGTGACTCGTTCCCTGAGTTTCCAGAAGGTATGGTCGATTCTTGGACAAAAGTAGTCATGCATTGTTGAGTGTTATCTTGAGTCTTTCTCAGCTCTGGTCCTACACACACTAGAACACACAACTCTGGGGTAACGCCATGCCCGGCGCGTTTCGGATCCCCATCCGACGGGCATATTAGTTTAACGGCTTCTCAGGGTCTGCCTCATCACCCAGCAGTTTCTCCCGTAGATGGTTCGGCATGTCCTTGAGTGCGCCTTGTCGAGCGAGTTGCTTGAGTGCTTCCAGAGTTTTCAGATCTTCACAGGGTTTTCCAGGGTGTACTCTTCCACATACTTCACAGGGTGGCATCCGACACATTCGACTCGGGTGTCCCTTCTCCTGACATCGGTCACACGTGACGTCTCTCCAGCAATCTTCCTCTGAGTGTCCCGAGCGTTGACATTTTTCACAGAACTTGTTCCAATAGCCACTATTCTCATGACGCTTCTGGTGGAATCCTTGACCTGACGATCCAGACGGACTGGGGCGGCGGACGCCATCCCATGTTATCCATCACTCGATATACTTCATTCGTCAGAGTCTGCGTCCAATCTGCACTTGGTGGAGCCTTTGAACTGTTCGAAGATGCTTGCGTAGTACTTTCATCGCGGATAAACTCTGAAGTCGCACTTGGAACTCTGGAATCACCAGTCTGATCTCTGGTATCCTGATTGGATTTCAGAGATTCCTTGTGATTCTCAGAGTTTTCAGAGTCATAATCTTCAGAATCCACGTCTCTTGCGACATAAGTCCGATGCACACGCTTGGGCTTGAACTGTCCTCGCGGAATATTATCAGCCCGGAAATCTCGAGACTTGGCAGGAGTCATTTCTTGGTCACCAGTTCGCCACACGTCTTCATCTTGCTGCAACGCATACTCCAAGTCTGAAATCCGTCTGAATCTCTGGCCTTGCAGCGAAGTTTTCAGACGTGCATCCTTAAGCTTCGTGATAAATCGTAGTACATGCTTTTCAAGACGTTTGGACGATTTCCGGAAATCGATGTCAGCTTTCCCAGCGGCAGAATTAAGTCGGTAGAAAAATTCAAGCGGAGTCTCAGATTCTTTCATAGCCATCGTAAAGTACCTCTCGGAATACGATGACCGAGCTTTGCAGTAACGTTTCTTGAACTCTGAAGACGCTCTTTCCAGTCGTGGGACACACTTTTGGGAAGCTGGTTGAACCAGTCTCGCGCGGACACAGGGAGCTTCAACTTAAATTCCTGGATGCGCGTCTTAGTCGACCACCCTGCCATATTCGTAAACCGCTCCCACCAGTGGACGCGTTCCCTGAGCGTAGCTCTGGGGTCAAATTCTCCAAGGTTGTTGGAGTTCATGAAAGGCCTTAATGTCAGAAGTGTGGTTCCGGCCTGTGCTTGAGTTGCTGCCGTCAGATTCACCACTTCGCCTGGCTCCGAGTTCTCTGATGACGAGCTCGCAGAGTCTGAGCTCGAGTTATCAGAGTCTCCACCCGAGTCTGGCGCTCTATCATGGCGTCTCCCTCTGCGCGACGCTCTCCGGTCTCCATTAGGCCGTCTAGCTTCTTTTTTCCTCTGCGGATCTCGTCTTGGGGTAGATGCATGTCTAGTGTCACCCTTTGCCTCTGTCACCGGGGTTACTTGAGTCACCTGAGTGGCCGTAGCAGTAGTAGCGCCATTCCTTTCAGCCTTCATTCGCTTCGTCCCCGTGCTTCGTGCAGGGGTGTCCTGCTGGAAGGTCGCAACCTCTCGGGGTTCCGTCTTGAGGACCGGTGAATGTGACATGGGTTCAACCCTAACCCCACTTGCGCCACTTCTGATTTCCGACCCTGGTACTGGATACATAGTTGCAACTTCAGGGTTGCCGGTATGCAATAATTGGTTTGAAGTTGCCGAATCAGGGTGACCGACCCTTCGCGCCTCTTGAACTTGGGATAATGTCGCTCGAAGGTTTCTCAATTGACCGGCTTGGAACCGTTGCATGTTCTGAGAACTTTCATTCTCCCTGTCGCGCTCGGCTTCCATGACTTTCATTCGCTGCTGTAAGGCTTCCATTTGAGAAATCCAGTCTCGTTTCATCTCGTCAGTCGCACGCGCACGTTCGGCCTCAGTCTCAGCCTCTCTCTGTCGCCAGCGTTCAGCAAACTCTGACTCCAGACGTCGGTTTTCAGAGTTCCGGAGCTCCGTTTTCAGAGTTTCCAACTCTGCCACGCTGCGATTTCTGAGTTTGCTTTCAGATACCAGACTTCTGCGTTCTTCGGCGTCGTCAGCACGTCTCTCAGCCTCCAGCCTCGCGTTTTCTGACTTCAGCAAGCGCTCAGTGAGCGTCTGAATCTCGCGTCTTGCCTCCAAGTCGCGTTGTTCCCGACGACGATCGCGTTCCATGGACTCCAAGCGTTCCCGGGCCACGAACTCCATTTGCGCTTGCTCCATCCGACTTTGCCACTCCTGCTGTTGCCTCATGACGTTCAACTCGATCTGGGCAGGTCCTGATCTCTGAGAACTTCGAGCTTCAGACTTCGTACGACTCGACGCGATGGAACTCAAGCGTCGGGACGGTGATTTTGGAATGTCTTCACTCTTCACACTTTGGCGGTGGCTCTGGTAACTTTCGCTTCGCGTGGAGGCAGATACAGGTGGAATCCCTGGGGTCAATCGCCTGAAATCCCATGAAGAACTTCCGACAGATGCCTGTTTCCCAGACTTCGCGTCCGGCACCTCCGGTTTCTCTTCCGGCATGTCAACGTCTTCAGGCTCTGGTTTCACTGGTAATAGCGTTCGCGTCACTTGGATCCCTATGCCTTCAGAGGGTGCGCCTCCCATATCAGCGCCTTGAGCGATTACCGCCAGACTTCCTGTGGACAGCGACATATGTGATGCCGCCCCTCGACTCATGGACATCAAGGACGAGTCCGTAGAGCTTCCGCGCGAAGTCTGGAATCCCGACGACTGGTCATCCGAGGTACCAATGACACTGGGAATTGGCACGTCCGACATCCGAGTCTGAGAAGTGCCGTGATCTTCAGACATCAGGTTTTCAGAGTCCGGTCGCGTGTTATCAGAGCGACTCTCATACTGTGGCAGTGAAGACAGCGACGGCGTTGATAAAGCTGACGGTGTTGACGGGACTTGTGGGCGCGGTGGTCTCTGCTGTAAGCGCTTGGACCGCGGTGGCTCATCACTGCTGGAACCATCAGAACTGTGCGTCACTCGGAGTCCGGTCACCTGGAGTCGCATGATCAGTCGTCGTCCTTGTAGGTCAGCGTCCTTGTCAGGTAATATACGGTCCGCTTCATCTTGACTTGTTGTGTCTTCTCGTTTCATGTCTTCTGGGAGTCGGCTAACTTGTAACCTGGCGGTCACTGTGGCCCACTCCACCAATTCTACAGCGAGCCGACTCTGAAGTTCGGACGCCACACTGCGTACTTGAGACTCGAAGACAGCTGACGCTTGCGTCTGAGACCATGTTGGGAGGAGGTTCTGAAATTCGAAACCCGCTTCGTACAACATTGTCTGAAGGATTGCCACACACTCTGGTGCTGTCAACGTACTCATCGGGATCTCGACATAGGAAAGGTCTTGGATCCGACCAAAACCATGACGCCTCACGTGAAACTCTGAGATCCACATATCCTCAGGGAAAACGGAGGAACATCGCCACTTGATGTAGTCGCCGGTCGCTGCAGCAGCTTTCTGGAAAGCATCAGCACTAGGCTTCATCGTCGGCCACATATACTCGATGCTTGGCGGGACGACCTTGCCTGTGCCCATATCTCTCCAACGGCGGAACTTACGATGCACATACTTCAGAGCACATTCCCCATCAAGCGAGTCAGCCCTCCCAGACTCATCAGACGGTGTCTTCAGAGAATCTTCGGACTTGATCGTCATGCCATCAGACATTGGTGTGTCTTCAGACTTTGGGGACCGCGGAACATGTTCTTCAGAGAGTCCGGGTTCTGGTTTCACTTCATCCACGGACTGGCCGGAAGTTGTCGAATCTGAACACAGATCGATCACTCCCGGGGGCTCAACCATATCGGCGCCTCCCTCAGACGCCTCGTCACCACCCTCGCGGGTGGTGGTCACCTCATCACCAGAAGCTTCGACCTCTGCCGGGCCTTCAGAACCTTGTTCACCAGAGACAGCAGGTGTCTCCTGAGCTTCTGGTTCTTCAGCAGGCTGGTCTTCGACCGCCGGTTCTGGGACGCTCACACTCTCATCTGCCTTCTTCTCTCGCGCAACTTTCCTCTTCTCGCGGGCCGCCTTCTGGATAGCATCCAAGTCTGGTTGCTCCTCAGGCGATAGACCTTGTAGACGCTTGGACTGACGCGTTGGGGCACTTCGACCTCGACCACGGCGTTCTCCTCTCGTAGATCCTGGCGTAGCCATCTTGAATATAGACGCTGGACAGGAAACTTTCTCTTCTTATGTTCTCAAATCCGGTGATATCACGATTCCAGAGATCCGGGCACGCGCACCAGTTGTCGCGAAGTCGGTGAAACTTTGGTCGCGGAGCAGGGGGCGTATAGTGAACCCTAGTTATACGACTACTGAAAAGGGGTTTTCAGAGTCGTACAACGGTAGGTTGGCGTGTGGTACCTTGCGGTATCCTCGTGGGTTCGTTGTCTTCGGAAATATGACCCTCGCCGGAGTCTGAGAATGTGTTGTGAAGAGAAGTTGGGGTTCCCTTGGAGTCTGGTGTCGATATTCAGGAAATCCTTCCAGGAGCGTTCGGGAGTCGGAATCTCTGGAAACCAAAGTGTTTTCCAGGAAGTCGGCGGTCGAAAAGAGATGAATAAACCAGAGAAAGTCTGAGATCGGTGTCTGAATATCACAAATCCAGAACCGAGATACCTGAGATAAACAACCAATATACAGAGTTCGAAAATATACAAATATACACAGCCATTTTTATTCTTTCTAGGCCCTTGAACGGTGGGGGTCAACTAGGGACTTGCTACCAGACACCTGGTCTGTCTGGTATCCCTTTACGTTCGCGCACCACCCTCTAGTATAGAGGGAAAAGATAAACCAATACAATCGGCTATATGTAACAGTCTACCTTGCACTCTGAAAACGACTGTTTAGTTTCCAGAGCCTGTCCAAACGAGCAATATGAAATGGGCTACCGCTAGAGACAAAACAAACGACCCAACTAGGATATGGAATAGGCGGGTCCTTTCAGGTCGCTACGTTACCTGATCTCCGCCTAAGGGGATTGGAAAGGCGAGAGATCACACGGCAGCGATGCTTGGCGTGGCCTTGCAGGCAGAAATACAACGACTTCTGGGTTACACGGCAAATTGAACTCTGTTTATCGTTTATCTTCCTCATAACTATCATATATCTCTGGTAACTCTCTTCTTCTTGTCATCTTTTGCGTCCTTTGAGCAGTCAGTCTTCGTATGTCAGGTACACTTGGCTCTTGTATATATAAGATATCTTGACTTGATCTCAGTATGCAGTTTGTGCAGCCGATCTCGATGGGTTAACAGGTAGAGACGTCATTACGGGGGATGTGCAGGTCAGTAATCACTTGAATGCGTGACTTGAACTTGGGTTCACTTGGTTTCAGTATGGTCTTGGATCTTCGGTGGTTTCAGAGTCTGGTATCCTGGTTTTCAGAGTCTGATGTCACTTGGTTTTCAGAGTCTTGGTCACTCAGAGTTAGAGATACCAGAGTTTTGAGTAAGAAACCAGAGTACGGAGCACTAATGCTTCAACGTACATGAAGATCTTGAGGGTTGCGCGGGTGCGCGGTGCAGCGGGGCTGCGTAGGTGTGCACGGCACAGAGGAAGTTTAGTCGACTCGTAGAGTCCTGCTTGCAAGGCGCTAGCCTTCGGTTCTATACAAGAACCAAGTAGTCCACTAATTACGGGACTCACACAATCAGTGTCCCTATTATAAAGGAACTGCCACTAGTTATGTAAAATGCAAACTGATTTTTATTGATTTTATTGCCCTAATCCTAAATGTAACGGATTTAGTATCTAACATACTAAATCCTAGTCTAAATGCAATGTGTGGCTCTGAGCTAACTGCCAACAAGTGGCTACATATGTGATGTGTGGGAAACACGATGTGTCATACACAGATCTGTGACGTGTGATAGTCGGTGTGTACCACACCAACTGTAGCCAAGGCGCGCAGCGCCGTGTAACCCCGTTACACCCTCCCCCACCAAACCGTGGATACGGAGTATCTACAACTGCAGACATAACTGCCTTGTCAAGGCCTGTAACCGGCAACTTTCCGATAAAAGAACTCTCTCGACGAGAGTGCGCATGTGCGCTGTCTCAACGAGCACATTCTCCCATTCGCCCCAGCGAGCCTACCGCTCCTCGGGTGTCCCGCGTTCTGGCTTCACAGCCTCAGCGCCTCCGCGCTTCCCCGCCTGAGCCCTCGGCTCCTCTCACGCTCTCCGTCTCGGAGTACTTCGCGGCGTCTCGCCTTCACTACGAAGCGATGTTCAAGAACATCCCGACTACAAGTGGTAGTGGTGGCTCGCCGTTCGAGTACACGACAGCGTCGCTGACGCGCGACCCGCGTCGCTCTCCTGCCGAGGACGGCGAGATCGAAGTGGACTATGAGGAGTCCGTACCGGGCGATGCCCCTGCGTCTCCTGCTCCTGTGAGCCCTCGGACGACTCGATCTGAGCAGCGCTCTCCACGCGATCCGCGTCGGTATTCCATTCCACGGCAATTGCGACAGCCCAATCCGTTCCCTGAGGGACCCTCGAGCCTGGTGCTCAACGCATTGCGCGACGCGCCACCACTTCCTGCTCGCGATGAGCCCGAGCCGCCCAGAGGCGTAGAGGTGACGATCTCCAACCCGCTCGATGAGGCGCAGGAGGCCTCCATGAGCAGTCCCCCAGGGACGCGTCGACCGGTTCCTCGGAGTATCGTAGGGACTTCGTCGCGGCGCGACTACGGCTTCGAGCCTCGTGACCCTGCCGAGCAGGTGAAACAGTTGATGGCCTAGCCAAACCTGCATGGTTACACCATAGGCGGACCTCCTCGTACGGTGGCTGAGACTCAGCAGCGGCAGGGGCTCCATGAGCGTTTCTTGACCCCGCAGGTGTGCACACTCGCCGAGTATCGGCAACGCTTAGATAAGCAACGACGACGGGAGTCTGTGCCTCAGATGAGGACTTATCCACTCCTGCTCCAAACCGGAGAGACCACCCGGGACTACATGGTCCACGTGGCCACCTGGGCCGAGGCTTCACGGAAGCTCGCGTCGTTTGATCGGCTCATGGAGAGCTCTTCCGAGGTGGACGTCCGCCTCGCTCGAGGTCTACTCTTCCAGTACGCGAAGATACGCGTGCGGCCTGGCCGCTTTCCTCGCCACACAACGGCAGTGGCTCCCGCCTCTCAGACCACCCTCCCTGCTTCGCAGGACGCTCCTCCAGTCTCGCTGGCTGTGCCAGCCACGGACCAGAGCCTGAGCTCGGCTGCTAGTCCGTCAGCTTCTCACACTAGTGGTGAGAAGCGGGTGTCGACCGAGTGGTCGACCTCGAGCCCTTCGGGCGCCTCCGATCTTCGCGATCAAAAGCGTCCACGACGTCAGGGCAGTCCTGCCTCAGGGGCCCTTCAAACTCCCACGAGTTTTGGGAATGAGGATACCCACGCCACTTCACCAGATACTGGTTTTGACTACGATGGCGACGCCGCGCCATCAGGCGCTCCACGTGGTAGTGGGGAGTCCCCTGCTCATAGAGCAACGGCGGAGGAGGCCGATTCGCTGCGGAACGCAATACTCGATGAGTGTGACGAGCGCTATCTGTCGCATCGCGCCTGGTACCAACTCGATCACTCGATCGGTACTCTCCAGAGTCAGACTCAGTCCCTTCAAGGGAACGTGGAGAGCGTTTGGCATTCACATGCCCGTCTCGCTCACGACATGGAGGAGATCGAGAGCCGAATGGCTTGGCTCGAAGGGCCCCAGTCTCTGACCGCTCGCCTGCATCAGCAGGAGCTTCAGCTCGCTGAGCTGCGGGGTCAGGTGACGTTGCTGCTGCAGATGACGCAGCCTGGGCGCGGGCCGTCGGCGCCAGCGCCCCCGCGCTCACCCCCGCGGGGTCCCGATATGGCTTAAGCAAGCCGATGTAGAACACAGGGTGTGTTCGCATCCACTTTGGCAAGTCAAGCGTGTAAGCCAGGCCCTTCTTGGCCACGACCGTAAACGGTCCGATGAAGCGCGGACGCAATTTCGTCTTAAAGACACTCGACACTGCATGTGTAGGTAGGTTCTTAGCGTTTAATAAAACTTGGTCACCGACCTTAAATTCCCACACATTGCCTCTACCTTTTGCATCAGCTTGTTCCTTCTGAACGTCTTGGCTTTCAGCCATTGCGTCACGCACACGGCGTAAGACGCTAAGCCTCATCGAGAGGAAGTCATCGACTTGCTTGCAAACAGCAAGGGGGCTGACATCAGCAAGCTCGGAGTCGAGCGACGGCACAGCCTCTCACCCACCAAGCCCAAGGCTACCGCGTGGCGGAGTGAGCGGGACGCGCGGACGCGCAAGGCCGTTCACGTAGAACGGAGTGAAGCCTGTCGAGGCATGCACCGCATTGTTCATTGAGAACTCAACGAGAGGGAGCATAGCGCTCCAACGCTTCGTCGTTTCAGCGCATACGCTGCGGAGGATGTCCTCCAGGACGCGATTCACGCGCTCAGTCTGACCATCGGTCTGCGGATGATCCGCCGTGGACATGTCCAGTCGAGTGCCAAGCACTTTGAAGACGGACGTCCAGGAGTGACCCGTGAAACGGGGGTCTCGATCCGAGACAATGATCTCTGGCAGCCCATGCTGGCGGAAGACCCGATCGATAAAGATCGTCGCTGTACCAGCGCCATCGACGGTGTCCGGCACAGCAGCTAGGTGAGCCATCTTGCTCAGACGGTCAACAAAGACCACAACGCCCGTGTTGCCTGCCGAATCCTTCGGCAGGCCAAACACAAAGTCCATACTCATGGACTGCCAACACCCAGAGGGTACAGGCAAGCTCGCCAAAGGCGCTGCCGCATGCGGTGAGGGTTTAACCCGCTGACACGTCTCACACGTGTGCGCATATGTGCTGACCCACTTGTACATCTTCGGCCACCAGTACATGGAGCTCACCGAGCCGTAGGTCTTCTCGCGACCGAGGTGGCCGCTCGTGGGCGTGTCGTGGGCCTCATAGAGGGATTTCTTCCGCGCCAAAGACGCACTTGTCCGCGTTGGCGTACAACTTGTTGGTGCGCATGCACTCGAGCACTGCTCTCACGTGTTCCACGTGTACCTCGACATCAGTCTTCCCGTGCTCAGCACGACTGTGGACGAACACATCGTCAAAGTACGTCTGTGCGAATGCCCGTAGGGGCCTGAACAACTGCGTCACTAGACGATTGAACGTTGCAGGCGCATTCGACAGCCCTTGGGGCATGACAAGCCACTCCCAGAGCATACCGCTCGGGGTGTTCACCGCTGTAAGCGGAATATCACTGGCTCGCGTGAGCAGCTGATAGTAGCCATCGACTAAGTCGAGCGCACTGTACATGGTGCAACCCACCATGTTGTTCTGAAGAACATCCTTCCTAGGAATCGGCGTCTGCGCCGGAATCGTGGCAGCGTTGAGCTTGTTAAAAGCGTGAACGATACGCCACTTGCCATTCGGCTTTCTGACACAGAACGTAGGCGCGGAGTGAGGAGACTTGCTCTCGCGCACGAGACCCGCCACGTGCTTCGCACGGAAGAAGGCGTCAATGACATCGCATTGCTCTTTGGGAAGAGGCCACTGCCGGGTCACGCAGTATTTAGTTCCGGGAACTAAGTCAATCTCGTGACGAACGCCTCGGTCAGGAGGCAGGCCACTCGGTGGTTCCTTTGAGACAACGTCTCCATATTCCTTCAGCAAGGAGTAGAAGGGATCCGAGGGATTCTTGAGGATCTCCGATCCAATCCTGGCGTTCAACGCCTTCTTGACCTCGGCCAAGACGGACTCGTCAACGAGGGACGATGAGTTTAACTCCTCTTCCGGTCGGACGATGACCACCTCGGCGAGTTCCCCAGCCTTCAAGGCATCGCCAAAGTCGGCGAACGACATCTCCTCTAGCTCAAGGAGCTTGTCAACACTCGGCAGTTCGTCCAGCAGGACGCTGTCTTCGGCACTGCCGTCCACTCCATCAACCAGAGTGTATAGCTGCCCACAGCCCTCCTGTGCGTCGGCACTCGACGCCACGGATGACTCAGACGCAGAGCGTCTCGCCCATAGGGCCTTACGACGTCGTCGTCTGGCCGACGAACGTCCGCTCGACGGAGTACGTGCCGTCGCACAAGTTTCGGCCTCACCAGGCCTAGTGCCGGAGACACTCTGCGGCCCATTCGGTCGACGACCGATGCCGCTCAGCGGAGTACGTGCCGCTGCACAATCAATGACCGTAACAGGTCCAGTGTCAGAGACACTTAGTGATCGATTTGGTCCACGACCAATATCACTCGACGGAGTACGTGCCGCCCCACAGGGGTTACGCGGGCCTCGCCCACACGTTGACTCACTGTCAACCAGCGCTACGCGCTCAGCAGGACTGCGGTCCTCGCACTCGGTGCTGTCCACTAATTCGGACACACCGACTTCCAGCATCATAGCCGACTCGGCTCCATGCTCGCGCCAGTAGCGCTTCTGCTTCCTAGCAGAGGTGGGTTCATGACTCGCCAAAGCTCCACTAGGAGAGAAGTGCGTAGCACCTAAGGTCTTCGACCTCCAATCGATCCATGGCTCGTGGCGCTCCAGCCACGCCATACAAGGATGAGGTCGTACCTCGAATCCAGGTCCAAGACCAAGCAGCGTTCCACGCTGTCGAAGTCCAAGAACTTCAACCGCAGGTCCATGGGGACCTTGGCTGCCGTGACACGGACGCCCGTCGCTAGACGGACAGTGACGGTGTCACCTCTTCGCGCTCGAAGCGCCTCAGCATATTGCTGACTACCCTCAACGGTGGAGCGTCTGACATAGTTGCCAGACGCTCCCGAATCGATCAACACGATCCACGGCTTCTCGAAGCCCTTCACGTCCACCTGGACGACCAGCAAGCCCTGCTTGCTCACACGTTCCGTGTTCAAGAGCACGGAGCTCTTCGGGGCTGAGCCCCAGTGCCTCTCACGCACTGCAGAACTCAGTTCTTCCCCAGTAGACCGCCCCGCGTCTACTGGGAGCCGTCGTTTCCCTGGGCAGAGCCCAAAGCGGGACCCGCGGCAGGGTTGCGGCCATTCTGGCCGGCGCGCTCTTTGCGCAGAGGGCAGTTGGGCCTCAGGTGTGAGGGACTGCCGCATGTATAGCACCGGCGGGTGCTCATACGCTGCACCGCAGCTCGTAGCTCGGCTACTTCATCTTCAGCATAGCTGAGGTCCATGGGCTCGGGTCCCCCGGACCCTGTGCTGTTAGCACCGACCCTCGATAACTTAAAGTTGTGTTCGGCATTCAATGCCACGCTGACAGCGTCCTCGAAGGTGCGAGGATTCTGACGGAATGCCTCCGTCCTGGCCACGCCAGCTCGTAAACCTTCCATGAAGATGGTCACGGTGACCACCTCAGGTAGAGGGTCGGCGTGCGCAGCTCTTGGACATAGTCCACCAGGTCCTTCTTGCCCTGTCGGCAAGCAAGGAAGCGTGACCGCACGCGATACGCCTGGTTAGGCGGAGCAAACACTTGCGTAAGCTTGGCCTTAAGCTCACTCCAAGTGGGGAAGGCCATTTCTACCGACGTCCCAGACGTCAAGGCCCATTCTCGTGCTCGCCCTTCGAGCTTAGAGATGGCGAACGCCACGCGTTGGCCTTCCAACTGAAGCATAGCGGCCCCCATGGCCATTTCGACCTCTCGGGTCCACAACAGGAGGTTCTCTCCTTCGTGCCCGTGAAAGGTCTTCACGCTGAGCGTGACGGGCTTAGCTCTCGGAGCGGGGTTGACCCCTTTTACATTCCGTTGGATGTGCTCAACGAGAGCGTTTTCGTACGAGGCAAATGCCTCGAGGCGCGCGTTGACGGCCTCCGGCCCTTGGGACGCAAGGTGCGCCATACCTTCTGGGCCCAGCAAGGACGTAAGCTTGTTAAGCGTGTCCCGCTGACTCGGAGTCAAGTGAGCGTATGCTTCTGGCTCCATTCTCACAGAGAAACAGTCTTTAACTCAGGAGTTGGATTGACCAACAAGTGCTACCAGATGTAGCGGGGCTGCGTAGATGTGCACGGCACAGAGGAAGTTTAGTCGACTCGTAGAGTCCTGCTTGCAAGGCGCTAGCCTTCGGTTCTATACGAGAACCAGGTAGTCCACTAAATACGGGACCCTCACAATCAGTGTTCCTATAATAAAGGAACTATCACTAATTATGTAAAATGCAAACTGATTTTTATTGATTTTATTGCCCTAATCCTAAATGTAACGGATTTAGTATCTAGCATACTAAATCCTAATTAAAATGCAATGTGTGGCTCTGAGCTAACAGCCAGCAACTGGCTACATATGTGACGTGTGAGAAACCCTATGTGTAGTACACAGATCTGTGACTTGTGACCTGGATGGTGTATACCACACCAACTGTAACCAAGGCGCACAGCGCCGTGTAACCCCGTTACAGGTTCCCTACCAGAGATGCCGCGAGAACGCGCATCTCTTGGATGTACTCGTGCACGTCACGTTTCCCTTGCTTGCAGGCTAGGAAGTGTGACCGCTGGCGATACTCATAGTTCGCCGGGAGGAATGCGGCCCGAAGCTGTTCGTACAGCTGGGCCCAGGATGTAAAACATCCAGGCGACGTCGCTTCGCGCGTGTACGCCCATGTCTTCGCTCGACCCCCGAGGTTAGACAGCGCGAAAGCCACCCGGAGTCGCTCCACCGAGATGAGAGCCGCCTCCATGTCGAGCTCAACTCCTCAGATCCAGAAGTGAAGGTTTTCACCGTCTTTCCCTTCATAGGGAAGACCCTTGAGTCTTAAAGGCTTGGGTTGAACCGGCCTCGGTTCAACCACAGGAGCCTCACAGGTTCCTCGAACGTGCTCAATGAGCCCACGTTCGTACATGTCGAACGCCGCCACGCGTTCGACCTGCTCGGCCGGCGTCGCCGCCGCCAAGCTTCGGAAGGCATCCATCCCAAAGATGCCCGCCATCTTCCGGACCGACTCAAACTGAGAGTCGGTCAAGTGAGGAAACTCACTTTGATCCATGGTGGCCAACTACTTCTGGCCACAGAGGATTCAGGTAATCAATCTACCCGCATAGGCGTAGGATTGACTACAAGTGCTACCAAGTGTGACGGGGGTCACACAGCACTTCACACAGAGGAAGGCTTGGAGTATACAAACTCCTAGTGAACGGCAGTTCACTCGGTCCCCAAAGACTTGGGGAGACTAACTAAATATTAGGTAGATTTAAGACTGAATATATTATAGATACTTGTTTTAACGATATCTATAGTGTAACCTATATAGAAGGTGATAGGTGGCTGCGGAACGTGTCACCATGATGTGTGACACACCAAATGTATCCACTTCGGAAGAGTGACTAAGGTCACTCTTCAATGAAACCCCGTTACATGAGCTCAACTGTGACCGAAAAACTATGACGCTAGTGATCCAACAGTTAGGTTTTGAACTTCCGATTGATCTCCATTCGGAACGAATGCCCCAAATTTGGGTTGCCCAACAGTCAAGGTAGAACAGTCTATCTATACCTATTGAGGGCCTCCTGGTGGTCCACTGGTGTACGCACCACAAAGCTACGCACCTGGCAGGCGTTCGAGTCCCTCCGGGGACTTACTTTTCAGATGATGAGAAATGATTAGCATTCGAAAATTCAATATCCTATTCAAACAATTCACAATCACAATCAAAACCTCATTCCCCAAAATCTGTGGGACATTGTACCCATCGTGCTGGTTCGCGTCGGACATTCTGTCTGACATTTTCTGAAAAAGCGATTTTCGTTTTCCTATCTGAATGTGAGGCTCACAACGCAAAGTACGATTCTCCCCTCAAACGTCGGACAAGTGTACAACTAGAATGGAGGGCTATGATTGGGACAAGTTACGGAGAGAAGTCTGTGAAATTCGTGAGAACACCGTGAATCCACGTTCACGAACGACATATCTGAACTCCTATAGTCGATTTATCGCGTGGGCTGCACTAAGCAAGAAGTCCTACGTCTCTGCTGCGTTCATCGAGAAGATCGGTGGTGTGCAGGACAAAACAGAACAGCAAGTTCGCGCTCGTGTGAAGGAGAAGATCGCTCATGATCGCACTACACCACCACTGGATTTTGCGAACCTCCAGGCACAAGATTTCGTCATGTGGCTGGTGACATTGAAACGTAGAGACGGCTGTCCTCTCAGCTACTCAGCGTTCAACACACACAGGGCAGCATTGTTCAACCTCTACCGTGATTTTGAATTTACCATGACTAAAACGCTGGAGTCGGAGCTGACTAACCACTTCAAAGGTCTAAAAAACAAGCTGGCTAAAGACGTGGGAAACGGCATTGGTGACGTCAAGACAGGCAAAGACCCGCTGATGTTTGATTTATACGCGTTTCTCTGTGAAAAGATGCTTGCTCACCCGGCAAAAGAGATGACTTTCTCGCATACGTACATGGTGATCGCGTGGAATTTAATGTGCCGGTCGTCTAATGCATTTGGTATTCGGCACTCTCATATGGAATGGCGCGGTGACGCTTTGCAGATTTACTTTGCCCATATGAAAGACGATCAAGGTGGTGATCGCCCTCGTGATCCGCGTCACGTATATGCTAACCCTCTGCGACCAGAAATTTGCCCTATTCTAGCGTTGGGGATCTTTTGGTCATGCACAGATTTTGATGGGACAGACTTACTATTTCCTGGTAACAACCAGTACGAGCGCTTTCGCAAGTCACTGCAGCGGATTCTGACACAGGAGGATGTCGTTGCTGAGCTAAGCCGCCAAGGACTTAAAGCTACAGAGTTAGGCACTCATTCCATGCGAAAAGGTGCAGCTACATTCTGCTCGTCCGGTTCGACGGCGTGTCCATCATCGACAGCGGTTCATTTGCGAGCAGGGTGGTCACTGGGAGGTGTGCAGAACACATATCTTCGTTACGAGGCAGCCGGGGATATGCACGTTGGACGCACGGTTGCTGGTCTGCCTACAGAGAGCGCTCAATTCTCTATATTAGCTCCACACTTTGAGTATCACGAGAAATGTGTGAAAACAGGAGTTCAGTTGATGTTTCCTGGTATACCAGAAAGACTGGAATTCGTCGCAGAGTACTGCTTAGCTTCGCTCGTCTATCACTACTCTTATCTGAAGAAGACACTGCCACCTGAACACCAATTATTTGAGTGTCCACTTTTCCAAGACCCAGAACTTCAACTTCAACTGTTTGAACGAGTTAAAACTGGAGATGGAAGTGGTAATTCTCGAATTCGTCCAACTGGAATACCCCCGCATGTGTCAGTATTGTGTGAGATGAAGTGGCTAAAGCAGAGCTTGGTAGAGGCGTTATCCAAAATTGAATCAACCAGGGTCGAAACCGTTAAGGATATTGTAGGCGAACTGGAAGCTCGAGCAATTGGCGCTGGTACTGTTACGTATGATGGCCTCAATGATGCTATCAGATCCTGTCTGCAAGAAACGGGAGTAAATGATCTTGTACAGCGACTAACAAGTCCAGTACAACAAACACCAGATGTGACTACTGATATTCAAGACAACGAACGCATGCTGACTCATTTCTGGGGCGGACAATTCCGGCGCGTTCCTGCCGATTTTCAGGTGCCGGACTGCTCCACACGCCAGGTGTGGATACTGTGGAGATGTGGCAATAAAGTCAAGCAATGGCCTCCGTTTCGTCTGCTTGACGGTCGCGACATGCCCGACAGAAAGCAGCAAAGGCGTTTGAGTGACCTTCGGTTTGTGATGAAGAAACTGGAGCGCGATGCAGCATCAAAGAATCTGCTCCAACGCAGTCAAAGTATCGAAGATGTCACTAATGTTTACCTAGCGTGCGCAGATAGTGTTGCTGTTGAGTCCAGGACAGAGCGATCCCGTAAAAGACGTAGAGGGCAGCTCAGCTGGTCTACCATTGCGAAGCTCCTTCGACAACCGAAGAAGAAGAAGTGAAGCTTGTGAATACACCTTGTAAACAATCACACACTCACATAAACTATGATATGTCATAGAGAATCCAGCTGTCCGACGAATGTCCGACGGATTCCGTCAAAGAATCAATAGTCAAGTCAAGTAGTAGCAACCAGGAATAACCAGTTAATCAACTTCAATCTCCTTCCTATCTATACCTATTGAATTAGCTTGAGATCGTTGCAGGTTAGTCCAAAGAGTTGTCCACCTATCTAGTTAATCAAATAATTTCCTTCCTTCCTGGTTGATACCTTTGAAAATCGAGGATAAAATACGGCGCAGTTTGAAACCTGTCTTTGGGTGGGACCTTCCATGTGATTTTAGGAAGGCAATTAAAGTTGATTAATTCCTGGTTGAGATTGGCTATTTAACCCCTAATTCTGTAGGTTTGATTGTGATTGTGAATTGTTTGAATGGGATATTGAATTTTCGAATGCTAATCATTTTTTATCATCTGGAAAGTAAGTCCCCGTGAGGGACTCGAACGCCTGCCAAGTGCGTAGCTTTGTAGTGCGCTGACCAGTGGACCACCAGGAGGCCCTTCCATGTGATTTAAGCACGTTACCATAGATATGGGCAACTTCTTGCTAACGTTACTTGTCGGTTCAAAGTGTAGAACGAAAACGGTATTGTTTCTGGAAAGTGCACTAACACGTACCCCCGAATCGGAATGGGAATTTGGTGCCCCCGAGTGGCATTAGAAACGCGATAGTTGGTTGTACCTCCCACGACTTGTTAGTCAATACTTATTTATGTCAAACGTATAATACTTTCTCTGATCGAAAAAAGAATCGAGAGCATCGAAGAACTATCTCATTAAAACGAAGAGAAATGGGAATGAAAGGTTAAAAAGTAGACATTTGTAAGTCGCTAGCTTAAACCCCACAATCAGTCTCAAAGACTACGATTCTTTGGCAACGCCGACGGACACCCTGGGTTTATTTCTTGTAGACCGCCTCCTTCGCCTTGTCGATCACTCGCTGATAGTCCGCTGCATCCTTCATAATTTCCTTGAGCCTTGCAGACTGCTCGGCAGTCTTTTTCGCGGAGTTCTTCACAGCCGTGACAGGGTTGAGCTTCTTGAGAACATCCCCAAAACCTCTCTCTTCCTCGAGGTCGTCGTCATCGAGGTCATCATCATCGAGATCGTCGTAGTCATTATCCACACGACGAAGCATGCGACCATCCTCCACGGGGGTTGGGTCGACGATTGCAGGCACAACTCCGTTCTCAATCGCAACATTGGCGTCTTGAGCCGAAGGAAATGCAGTAGTGCTGGCGTGAAGAGTGGCCACTACCGAAACCGCAAGAATGTAAGTGAGACGCATGGTCGGGGGTCCGTTCTGGAGTGGAACTTGGATGGTTGTTCGCAGAAGAGCGCAAAATGTAGAATGAGATGGCTAGTGAGGGCCGTTTGCGGGGTTTGTGGCGTTTGTGGCGTTTGCGTGTTTTGCGCTACAGTATTGTTGATACACAGTCTGACCAGTACTAATATTTCTAAAGCTAGCATCTTTGGATGACCAATTCGAAAAGTAGCCGGTATCAATTGTCCCAAGCGTGCAAATCTAATGAGTCAAGGCCACTAGCTCAGTATTTTTCAATTGTTCATCGTAAAAAACTTCAGTAATTTTGCGGTGAGAACTACGTGGATAATAGTCCTACCATCTGGATTTCGAAGTGGATGCTGGAGTGGTGGCCAATACAGGATTAGTAGGAGATCTCAAATACAGTAGTAGGGTACTCTTCAAGCATCGAGAACACAGAGAGACGCTGTGATGGCAGGCTTTTCACAGTACGGATGCGGTTACTGTGCTACTAAGCAAGCCAATCTCGAGATTACAGAAACTTACGCCCTTCAGTGTTATATGTAAACATCGATGACGATCAAAAGCAAGCCAATCACGAGATTACTTAGCCCTTCAGTGTTATATGTAAACGTCGATGGCGATCCAAACCAAGCCAATCTCGAGATAACAAACTTCGTACTACGTCAGTGTTGCATGTAAAGTCGATGACAACCCCCCAACGATTATTCTTTTACTCTCTCAATTTCACTTCAAAAAAAAAGATTTTGTTACCCTATAAAAAATGTGTTGGGGATATATCATCAGAAGTAAAGCACAGAAAAACTCATTCAATTGCACTTACGTACTTACTTCAAGTATTTGAAAAGATTTTATAGTCATCTTGGCAATTCCAGCGCTTTCTTCTGGCGTCATTCGGTTAGCTACAAAGATTGGACTTCCACAGCAAGATGTTCTAGGTGAAATCTAGGTGAAATCGCTGGCACAGTCTTTGAACCGTCCCATCCGATATGTATTCCTAGAAAATCATACACACTCGTGATTTAACCTTACGTTTATCGATGCGGATATCTACATATACATCTGCTTACAGACTCTTACATGTACGTTGACTCAAGAGTGTACCAATTATTTGTATTATCACAGGATATGACATACGTACAACAACATCGTTGTGGACGTTGTGGCGACAGGGCACTGTTGTCCAACAACTTGAGGGGCAGTTCGATCTTCACTTTCCAATTTTCCTTCGTCCTCAAGCCAAAGACTACAAGCGACATGCGTCACTCTCAAGTTCTGGTGATCGCCATCGCGTCCTTCCTTTTCGCAAGCGACTCGGTTGCTGTTGCCACTTCCAACCAGGTCAAGAACTCCAAGATGGCGCAGAGCAGCCCGAACCTGCGACTTCTGAGGAGCCACAAGTACCTCGTCAATGAGGAAGAAGATGAGTCTGAGGACTCCGTGGACGTCAAGAAACGTGATTTCGCTACTGATGATGAAGAGGACATGGAAGAACGCAGCCCTTTGTCCGACGCTATCGTGAAGAAGCTTGATGATATTGCAGGTCGTTGGGGCACTACCTATTCGAGAGTAGCTTTGGGCCATTCATCAGTCTCGGAAGCCAAAAAAGACGCGCTGATTGCCATGCGTGACGCGTACATCAGTGGAGACAAGAAGGCTAAGCAGGCGGCAAGGATGGCGGTGTTGAACGCGAACAATCGCTAGAAACCTCTTCTGCTGCGAATGTGTCCAGTCCTGAACAAGCACCATGTTATTTCTTAACCATTTGAAGTGAATAATAGATGACCTCTTGAACGATTTTGTTTGCTATCCACTGCTGTGCTATGAGGCCTTATTGATATTCCCCTCTTCTGATGAATCTTCCAGTTTCTTTGTAGTAGATCCTCCGAAGTAGCTGTCGATGCCAGAACAGGTCGTAAGACACAGCTGCCCCAGGAACGTCATCGAGGCGGCTCTAAGCGTGATTAAATATGGCCTTAGTAGTGTTCTGGGCCGTGGACTGTTAATTTGAAGTACAACGAACAGTATCACCGATTTTTATGCTGGTTTTCTCCTCGAAATGATGCCAAAGGCTACTGCTGCATGGAGTTCTCAATAAAACTAACAGTCTTACTTGCCACATGCTAAAGAACTCGTTCTAAAAAACGGACTATCTGCTTCCAATCTCCCGTCCACATCCCTCGAAGTTCAATTAAATTCAGCAAGTTGCTGCTCGATTCTTCCCAGGAACTCGGACGTGGACTCATTCCCGTGCACTCCTTCGGTTGGTTTCTCGACAGCAGCTGCATCCTTCAGCTCAGCGACCATTTCAGACTTAGTGAAGTATGCTTTTGGTAGCTGTTTCACTATCACCAAGTGGGTCAACGTTAAGTCACTAAGGGGGATTTTATGAAGTCAACTTCTATACGCTGTTGTAGAGTTAGGAGTGCATGGCTTTAATGAATCGGTCGAGAATCTCACTGCTTCATTTCCGAGCTTCTAGCGTTTTGGAAGAACACTTGTGTCCAATTCGGCAGCACAAGACCCGTTCGGGTATTAATGCAAAGACTGGGGGAAAGTTTACATTACCAGTGCTGAAATACGTTCTACGGATTTACTGAGCTTATCCAAGCGGCTGAAACGAGCTCTTCAGCTGGAGAAAGCAATAGTGGTCATCGAAGTGAGGAACTAGAAGTAGCTGACAATATCGAGTCAAAAGCGACTACTTCGCTTAGTATTTTTTTCGCTTTGATCGACAACATCTTTGAATGTGACTGGAGATGACAGGACAATCACTGTGCATTTTATTGCTTTTATCCTGTGAAGTTTGCTACGCTGTCTGTTGCCGTTACTTATTCAACGGGTTGGAGCTATTTGCGGTGACGTGAGCAAGTTCATTCTTGTTTTCTACTCTCAATTTTGAGAGTCAAGACGATGGAATGGATTTCATGTAAGGTCTCTTCCGATTCTTCAACTAAACAGTCAATCACCTCCTTAGTTGCTGCTGGACTGTACCATTGGGCTACGTGTGTGTTCATCATCTTCCTCGTGTTTTCACAGCTACTGGGAGCTATTTGGAACTCCACTTCCAGTGATACGCACATTCTGTACGTACAACATCCTGACCTCGGGCTTTCCAGATCGTCGGTACCAATGATATTCCCTATACAGATCGAGTGATTGCATGTGTTGGTAAAGGAGAATTCTACGAACCGAAACTCTTGAGTTCTCTGCTTGCAGCTCCTGGAGAAACAGCACTATTGGAAGATTCCACCGGTATTTCTATCACCGACGTTTTGGACTCGGCAGTGGAGCCCATTTACGTCAAATCCTGCGAAGTAATCGCTCAAACGATCCAGAACATCCAAGCTGCGTGTTCAGCTTTAGGTTACGAAGAATTAATCCAAGATCATCTACGAGTTGTGGACGACTGGAATAGTACCAATCTCTTCTCCCTCCCGAATACGTTGCCCATTCAACGGAGCGTTCGCACGCCATGCCATCCCCACGTACACTGGAGATTCTTCTGTCTTTCGACTATCAGATGCCTACAGTAGTACAGCTTCCATGTCGACCTATGCCTATTTCCATGGGGTAAATCAAACTGTAAGACATAATCGAACGGTGGGGTGGCTAAAACGACCGGGTGGGGATTGGAGAAATGGCTGGTACGAAGATAAAGAAGGAGGTCGCTGGTACTCAGAGATTTTGAGCTCTGCACCTGGAGACCCGTACAATATGATGCATCGCGTGTTCGATATGACGAAAGGAATTCACTTACGAGTGTTATCGGTTTAGTGACGTCACGAGTGTCTTTGACAGGGAGACATTACTGGCGAATGTGTACACGGTTTGGATCCGTATTAGCTTAATTTCTCATTTCAAGTGGATTAAATGGGAAAAATCAGCATTTTGGAAATAATCTCGTTTCGTCGTCGAAAAACTTTCGGATAGTGTCTTTACCACGTCTGCGAATGACGTTAATTACTTTCTGGACAGTTGGATGTAGTTTTGAAGGCCAGAAACAAGCTTTAGCGGAGGCCTTGTTCGCTATTTACCCTGCTATTGCGCATTTCGTCCTCATTTACTTCAGTTTACTGGATTTACTCGGGAAAGTGTGACGAACCCAATACGCCTGTTCGCTAGCGGATCGTAAATGCTGACAATGCTTATCTGCGTTTGTCTCGCCGGGTTCTTGTTTTAGGGCTAACTCGCAATCAACAACAACACTCGGATGGCTCAGTCACCTGCGCCGGAACTTCGTTCCTATTTGTATTCAACTAATAGACTGGTAGAGCTTTCTTCCCTACGTTCGTCTCGTTCGTCCGTCAATTCAATCGTTCGTTCGTCCGTCAATTCAACCGTTCGTTCGTCCGTCAATTCAACCGTTCGTTCGTCCGTCAATTCAATTGCTTGCCTCTCGGAGTACAAATTCCCGAACTACCTTATCGTTTTCCCGTCGGTCACCGGCCTCAGTGCACAGTTTCCGAGGTACCTTCGTTCGTTTACCTTCCTCCCAGCTCGCAATTGCCAAAGTCGTTCGTCCGTTCGTTCAATCTACTCGTCCGTTCGTTCGTTCACTCTACCCGTCCGTTCGTTCGTTCACCCAGTTGCTTGCTGCCGTCGTGGCCAATTCGGAAGTGCCTGCCACCGTCGTTGCAGATTTTGAAGTACTTGCCACCGTCGCAGCAAATTCCGAAGTGCTGGTCTCAACCACTTGCTCCTCAGAGCTCCAATTCCGAACTGCTAGTCTCAACCACTTGCTCCTCAGAGCTCAAATTCCGAACTGCTATTCGTCCGTCCGTTCATTCATGGTCATTGGCTACACTCCACTGCGATCTTCTTCGTGCAGCCATACGCCACTCAATAGATTCACACGCGTCCACCGTTCACGTGGCTCATTCGCTGTTTTGCGATCCTCTTCGTCAGGTTCAACTTAGATCCGTTCAACTGTCGAACGATCTTCCAGCGTTGTCAACTTCAACGTGGCGAGGCGTTCAATGCGTTATCCTGTTACGCCCTCCCCCCACTCCAGCTTTCCACCGACTCTGGTCGATAGAACTTTTCGTAATCTCGCATAGAGACCCAGAATGTCCCGTCATCCCGTTCAGATCGTTGACTTCCTCGTCGTTCATCATCTTCTCGCAGTGGTTGCAACTCCACCTCAAGGACATATTGTCCGGCCGCATTTCTTCGTCGTCGTCGCCGAAGTTCCACCAGCATTCCACGTTGTTCGTCCGACTCGTTCGCACTCGGAATTGCTCGTTCCTTTCGTTTTGGTAGTCGTCCACCCTTGACTGTATCAACTTGAGCCGTCGTTGCTCGATCAGTCGTTCCGGCCGTCGTCGTACTCGTTTCTCGTTCGAGCGATCCTTCATCAGCCAATTCGTCAATGATATCGTTACCAATGTTCTGCAGCACTTGTCCAGGTTGATGGTACTGCACCAGAAACGAAACGTGAGCTATTAACAGCTCTCCTCCTCCGTCCTGATCTTCTCGTCGTAGCAGTAAGTTATCATAACCAGCAGGTTCAATGACTCGAGCCGGTCCGATCCAAGAGTGTACAAATTTAGACGCTTTCGGTCCTCTCGGAGGCCGAAACACCCACACTCTGTCGCCTGGTTCAAATTCTCGTTCTGTTCGTGCTCTCCTATCATAGTACTTCGCTTGTCGAGCTTGTTCGCGCTTTCTCGCTACTTCGGCGCATTCATGGCTCGATTTCAACGTCTTCAGCAGCTTCTGATGATGTTCTAACAGGTCACCAGCTTCAGTCACGTGCGTATTTCGTAACAACTCGTTTGGTGTCCGCAATCGTCGTCCCATCATTAACTCGTTTGGCGACAACGCCACTGTCGAATGTTTCCCAGAGTTGTATGAATAGACCGCGAAATCTACCCAATTATCCCAGTCACATTGTCGTTCGTCGCTCATATAAGTTGCCACACAATCCTTCCATGTCCTGTGGAATCGTTCTACAAGTCCGATCATCTGAGGTCGATACGGCGCTGGATTCGTCTGTTGAGCTTGCAATAATCTCACCAGTTCTTCAATCACTTTACCCGTCAATTCAGGGGCGCCGTCCGTCAACAGTTCTCGAAAAGGTCCAAACTTCAAGACAATCTCCTTCATCAAGAAGCTTGCAACTTTGTCCGCTTCGTGCGTCTCCACCGTCGTCGCAACTGCGTATCTCGTAACATACTCCAATGCAGCAATCACATACCGCTGTCCATTCTCACCAACAGGCAAGGGTCCTGCTACGTCCAATGCCCAGCGATCACCAACGTCTCCTCCTCGTAAACTTCGTAATGGAGGCACAATTTCCTTCGGCTTCGCTTTACGACTACCGCATTCTTGGCATCCTCGCACCCAGCATTTCACGTCCTTCATTAAGTTCGGCCACCAGTATACCTGAGCAATTCTCGCTTGAGTATGTGTCGTCCGTAAGTGTCCAGCCCAGATTGAGTCATGACATTCCTTAAACGCAATCGGTCGTAACACTGCAGGCAATATCACTCGGATACCGTTCGTCGTTTCGATCACTGCCATGCCGTAGTTCGTCGTCACTCTCATATCTCGGTACTCGCCCTCTTTGATCAACCGTTGGACCAGCTTACTCTCCATTTGTGCTTCACAGATTTCTTCATCAGTCAGTTGCAAGGTGTCGCCTTGTTCACGTCTCCGTCGGCGTTCGTCACGTGCTCTTTCGTGTTCATTCCATCGCATACCGTCCGTACTCGCCCGTGTCACCGTCGCAATGGCATCAGGTCCTCGTATCGGTACCGTATTCGTCGTCAGCGTCGCTGTTCGTTCGCCCGTTCTACTTTGTGGTGCGTCCACTTCGTGATCAACACTGACGTCTCCAACTGCTAACGTGTTCTTGGAAGGCAGTTCTTTTCGTGTTTTCTTCGTCGTTCGTTCACGAGTTGGTTGCTCCATAGATGTCTCTGTCAACACCGCATTTTCGTTGTACATTCTTAGCACTTCCGTCGTCTCGTCAGGGGTCCGTTTCAATGCTTCACTCCGTGACAATGGCTTCTTCACGTCCACATCCTCCGACAACAAATCCTTGACCTTCTCTTTCTGTCGTTTTCCAGTCTTGGCACTTCGAACTTGCTCCGTCGTCGTCGTACAGCGTGCGTCGCTCGTGCTCGTTGCCTTGGTTGTTTCCGTAGCCTTCGTTTGGTTGTCCGTCGTTCTTCGCTTCTTTCATTTCCGTCGTCCTACCGCAGCCAACGTCTTCGCTACAACAGGGGCTCTGGACAACGCATCCGCAACTACATTCGTACTACCAGGTCGATATTCAACAGCAAAGTCATATTCTTGAAGTGTCAACGCCCAGCGGTGCAATTTGCCCGTAAGATTCGTACTGGTCATCAACCATTTCAACGCTGCGTGATCCGTCACAACCAAATCGTCGTCCGTACAGATAAGGTCTGAAAAGTTTGATAGCCCATACAACAGCGAGACATTCTAACTCGGTAATGCCATACTTGGCTTCAGCTTCGTTGTTCACCTTGCTTGCGTAAGCCACAGGCTGCCATCCATCACCTCCATCCTGCATCAAACTTGCTCCCAGTCCTATCGTAGAAGCATCCGTACTCAGTCGAAACGGCAATCGAAAATCCGGATATCGCAACACCGGCTTCGTCGTTAATATTTTCTTCACTGCGAGGAACGCCTCCTCTTGCGAAGCACCCCACTTCCATTTTACCTTTTTCCGCAACAACTTCGTCAACGGCTCCATCAAAGTACCGAATCCTGGCACAAATTTTCTGTAATAACCCGCGAGATGCACGAATCTCTTCACCTCTCCAGCATCGTTCGGCTTCGGGAAATCCCGTACAGCAGTCACCAATCGATCCAGCGGTCGTACACCTTCCTTCGACAATTCGTGGCCCAAGTACTCCATCGACTCAGCAGCAAACACACACTTCTTCAACTTGAGCGTCAAACCCGCTTGAGATAGTCGCTCCAACACACAAGCCAGTTCGATTACGTGTCGCTCAATTCCACCTCTCGTATAGATCACGATATCATCAAGGTACACCAGACAAGTTGACCAAGTGAGGCCTCTCAGTACCCCATTCATCATTCGTTGAAACGTGGATGGTGCGTTCATCAGTCCAAAAGGCATCCTCAGAAATTGATACAGCCCTTGTTTCGTCATGAAAGCCGTCTTGACTTTATCTCGTAGTGCCATCAGAATCTGCCAGTATCCCGCTTTCAAATCAAGTGTCGAGAATAACAGTGCTCCACCAAGTGCTTCCAACGTTTCGTCAATTCGCGGCAAAGGGTAGACATCTTTCCTGGTGATCTTGTTCAAAGCTCTATAATCGACGCAAAATCGGACTTCTCCATCCTTCTTACGCACCAATACGACAGGAAAACCCCAAGCACCGTTCCCTTCTTCGATCACTCCGGCCGCCAACATCTTTTTCACATTCTCTTCGATTATCGCGTCGTCAGCATGGGCTTGTCGTCTCCTCTTCAGCATAATAGGCGCAGCATTTCCAGTATCAATGTGATGTTCTACTGGTAGTGCCGTCGGTGGCGGACAATCACCCGTAGTCTCCACCAGATTCCGGTAGGCTCGTAATAACTTCAAAATCAACTCGCGACTGTCGTCGTCCTCCACGCCAATTTTCACGTTATCTTCGTCCTTGAGGGGCTCTTGACTGCTTATTTCATCCAGCCAATTCTTTACTCTGTCACGCTGCAGTTCACCGTTGATTTCTAGGACCTCCATATCATCGTCAATCGGTATCCAGACTCCGAGCTCTTTCTTCGAGGGTAACTTCGTCCTTCCCGGTGCTGCATTTATCATTGGCACCACTGCTTTACCGTTCTCAGCTCGCGTCACTGTCGAGGCCAACATCACAGCGCCTGCGCATCGCGTTGGTACAAACATGCCAAGTTCACCATCCGGAGCAGCAACAGATACTTCAACAGGTGTCACCGCGTTCCCAGTCAACTGCGTACGTCTCGTCATTCGAACTGCTGCAATGCGTGCACTTGCACCGTCGCCAGATACTTCATCCGTCCGAAAAGGAATTATAAATCTCCGCTCCTTCTCTCGATATGTCAACTCATTGCGTTTGAAATCCAGCTTGGCGCCATGTTTCTTCAAGAAATCGACTCCCAACAAGAACTCGTCATCACATCCATCGACAATGCACGCGTCCACACATATAGTTTCACCGAACACCGTTTGTAGATGAAAACGCCACACGCCGACAATGTCCAGCAAAAACCCACCGATTCCTTCAACAAAGTCTACCGGTGTTTTAACGTCTAGTCGGTCTCCATGCTGCATCCACCCGGTACCTGCTACCGTATACCGCGCACAACTATCGAGCTTAACGTCCTTCCACGTACGATTCACGCGCACTTTCGCCGTCGGTAAACCATCTTCGGAGCGTACATATTCTTCATCGTCATCATTCGTCACTGTAATCGTCGTTATGGGTTCACGCAACTTCTTCACCAGCTTCACAGGGGCTGTTTCCTCCTGTTCATGTCTTTCGGTCGTCACAGGGATCGTATCTCGTCCTCGTCGTCGCTCGGCCAGCTTTTGTAATGCTGTGTCAGCTTCATTCCGTCGTGTTTGTGCCAACCGTTCGCGTCGATCATCTTTGCGTTTTCTAACCTCTCGCTGGTCATTCAATTGCGTCCGTCGGCGCTGTCGGGCTGCTCGTCGTGCGAGTCGTCGTTGTAATCGGCGTTCCGCAGTCACTCGTCGTCGCTGAACTGCTCGTTCTTCTCCATCGAGACCCTCAGTCATCGCGCCTTCTCCAGTATGGACTTCATCACTGGTAGCAGGAGCATCGTCACTGTGTTTGCTTCCGCCTTCTCCAGATCCGACTCTATCGCCTCCATCACCCGCGCCTTCTCCAGCGTTCGAACCGTCCACCGTTGTTGCCGAGACCGGATCACACTCACTTCGTGTTGGTTCGTTCGTTACCGTCGTAGTTTCGGGATCCTCAGCCGCTGTACTCGAACTGTTATCGCCTCTGTTCGTACTTGGAGTCTCGATCTCCAACAGTCCTTCTAGCCGTATTCGTCGATACTTCTTCGTCATCATAGCAGGACGTACCGTAGCTACGTAGATCGCCGCTCGGTTCTCATCACGTTCATCGCCTCCGCTCTTCATCTGTTCCATCGTTCGCATCAATTCACTGTCTTGACACGCCACCTCCGTCAGCTCGCTCTTCTTGGACTCACCATCGTTAGCATCATTTTGTTGTCGGAGAGTCTCTTGTGTTTCCGGACGTCGCACCTCCGCTACTACGCCCGGTTGTCGTTTTCCGACGACTTCTTCGTTTCTTCTGCTCGCTTCCGTAGATACTCATCGTTGCGTTTCTTGGCGATGTCATTAGGACAATCTCTCGCAAAGTGTCCTTGCTTATAGCACGCATAACACTTCGGTTCGTTTGGGCACTCCGATGACCAATGGCTACTCTGTCCGCAATGAAAACATGGTCGGTTCGGGTTATCACTTCGTCCTTGCCTTCCGTATGTTCTTGACTGTGCCTCTACCATTCGAGTTGTTCCATACGTTGGTTCGTCTGTCGATGCCATCTTCACAGCTGCAGTGGAAGGGGTCACTGTCGTCTTCGATCGCTTCGTTCGCGTCTCGTCCTTCTCATCTTCGCTGCTGGTGTCTAGAACCGCGCGTTTCGACTTCTTCCGGACCTTGGTCGACGTCGTATCCACCTTAGTCTTCTGTTTAGCCTTCTTTTTCTCAGCTCGTTTCTTTCCATTATTTCCAGTTGCTGCCCAGAATCTTCCATTCCATTTTTGCCCTGGCGGAAACTCAAACACTCCAGCCGGCCAGTTGTACACGCCCTGTTGGTTGTTGCAGATGGCGAGTGCATCCGTCGTTCCTGCTGCCATTTCGCTACTTTCCGCCTCGTCCTCGTGTCGTTCTGCTGGCAACGTCAACGTACCGACTCCGGGAATCACTACCATTCGGCCGTCGCCTCCTGATGGTGGTCGAGGTTGATTTTTCATCGCTAGCTGGTCTCCGGTCACATAGTCCATTGGATCGTCAATTTCAATGGCTTTCTCCACAGCTTCTTCCAAGGTTCGAGGTACGGGTGGCTGTTTAACCAGTTGTCTTACCGTCCGATCAATGCATCGATAAAACTGCGCGAGAAACACTCGTTCACTGACTTCATTCCTGTCCGCAGCTTCACGCAAACCCGCCGCAAAATCCGCATAAGGTTCCTTGTGGAATCGATACCGCGCGTTCACTCGAGCTTCAGCAGCAGACTTATCCACACGAGGTCCGTATCGTCGTAACAAGGCCACTTTCAATTTCGTCCACGTACGATCTCGACGGTGCAGTCTTCTATCCATGTTCACCCACCATCTCGCCGCGCTCTCCATCAACTTGTTCCCGAGAATGAAGTACAAGGAATGGTCCGACCATTCGCCTCGTCCCGATTCTTTGGCTCCCTTCAGCGCCAAGTCGATCCTGTCAACCCACGTCGATACTGATGCTCTCGGCGTCGGTGTGAAACTCGGGAGTTCCAGATCTTTAATGTTCCGCACTCGATGTCGTCGTTCTCGTCTCTCATGGTGCGGTCTTCTTTCATGGCGTTCACGTCGTCCGTCATGTCTTCGGGGCTCGTGGATGCGACGACGGTTGTCACGTCCCAGATCACTCGAATCACTGACTCCGTCGGAACTGACTCCACTCTCCGAGCTGCTGCTTCGACTACTGCTTCGGCTACTGCTTCGGTCACGCCGTCCCCGTCGATCACTGCCTGAACTACCGTCATTCGAGCTGCTATCACCATCGGGTGAGTCTCCACCTGGTGCTGCTCTCTGTTGCCGGCGTCGCTGGTGTCGTTCATCTCGTCGTCCCCGGTGGTGACGATCTTCACGACGTGGTTCTTCCCTACGTCGACGTTCATTATTTCGTTCGCGTCTTCGTGGTCTCCGTTCTTCATCATCATCGTCATTGTTGTCATTTCGGTGTCGTCTGTTGGGCCGTTCGACACGCGGGCGTCGTTTTGCTTCCAGAGGCATTGCCACATGTCGTCGTGGTTTCTCTTCCTGTTCAGAGTCACTGCTGGAGCGTTCCTTGTCGACATCGCTATCATTACCAGGCCGTTTGACTCGTTCAGCTGTTCCAGGTACACCGTACTTCACACGTCGTGCTGGTGGCTCTCGTTCTTCAGTACGTCGTCGCTCTGGTATCTGCTGGTTGCGGTCGACATCCAGCCGTTCACAGGTCTCATCGACTTACGTTCTCGTCCCAGTGCTTCATCTACCTGTTCGACTGTCTCACTACTGGATATGGCTCCCGGGGTTGCTAGCTTCGTCGTTACTTGCTGCAGGTCAGTCGCCAATTTCGTCAATCTGGCTGCTACTTTGGTTCCTGCTCCCTTTCTGGTTGCTACAGCTTCCAGTTTTCTCAACGTACGCGTCAGGTTCACGATTTCCGCCTCCGTCGGTTCCTGCGTGTCGTCGGACAGGTCATCGTACGGCTCCGTGGCAGCATCGCTGGTAGGTTCCACTGGTCGTGCCGGCATCTCAGGTTCTGCTGCTTCCTGGCTCGGCCGCTGTTCGACGCCCGTTGTCGCTGTTCCATCGTCAACGTCGTTATCTTCATGTTTCTCTTCAACTTCCATTGGCTTGGCCCTGGTCTTCCTGCTTCGCGTCGTTCGAGCAGTTTTCGTCGTGGTCACCACCGTAGCCGTTCTCGTTCCCATCGTGTTTCGCTTCTTCCTCAATTCACGTTTCTTCGCAAGTAGCCGTTGCTGAGTATTCTGCTTTTGCTGATTAAGCCCCTGTATGACCACCATGTGACGAACCCAATACGCCTGTTCGCTAGCGGATCGTAAATGCTGACAACTCGCTGCACTCCGCGTTTTGTCTGCCCGGGCTTCGTTTTAGGGCTAACCGGCAATCAGACAAAACACCTCGGATTGGCCAAACCACTTGCCTGCAACTTCGTTCCTATTTGTATTCAACTAATAAAACTAGTAGAGCTTCCGTCCTTACGTTCACTTCGTTCGTCCGTTCAATCAATCGTTCGTTCGTCCGTCAATTCAACCGTTCGTTCGTCCGTCAATTCAATTGCTTGCCTCTTGGAGTACAAATTCCCGAACTACCTGATCTTCCCGTTAGTTACCGGCCCAGTGCACAGTTTCCGACAGGGTCCCCCTCGTTCGTTTACCTTCCTCCCAGCTTGCAGTGCCAAGTTGTTCGTCCGTTCGTTCACTCACTCGTCCGTTCGTTCGTTCACTCTTACCCGTCGTTCGTTCGTTCACCCAGTTGCTTGCTGCCGTCGTGGCCAATTCGGAAGTGCCTGCCACCGTCGTTGCAGATTTTGAAGTACTTGCCACCGTCGCAGCAAATTCCGAAGTGCTGGTCTCAACCACTTGCTCCTCAGAGCTCCAATTCCGAACTGCTAGTCTCAACCACTTGCTCCTCAGAGCTCAAATTCCGAACTGCTATTCGTCCGTCCGTTCATTCATGGTCATTGGCTACACTCCACTGCGATCTTCTTCGTGCAGCCATACGCCACTCAATAGATTCACACGCGTCCACCGTTCACGTGGCTCATTCGCTGTTTTGCGATCCTCTTCGTCAGGTTCAACTTAGATCCGTCGGTTCAATCGTCCAACGATCTTCCAGCGTCGTCAACTTCAACGTGAGGCGTTCAATGCTCATCCTGTTACAAAAGTACTCCGACGACGAGTATCCGACGTTCTATTCGGGCCGACAATAATTATCCTATGTCTTTTGTACTACTGTCGACAACCGCTTGCCAGTTCTAGGTGGCTTCAGGATGTGGACGGCCGTGTGGCTACCGTTGTCTTCTCGGACGAAGTGGATAAAATCCAGCTATCGGATTTTATCACATCGGATTTCGCGTGGCTGTTAAATGGTCGTTTTTTTTTCGTTTACAGCTTGCCAACGGTAATAATGCAAAGCTCCCTGTCCCCGAAATGCAGCCGATTCCACCACTAAACCACGGAGTACATTCCCAAATGGGATTAAAGAGCAGGAGGATTCATATACTTCTAGTGTTACTGAGTCGATAGTCGATGTAGCAGATTGGAGCCGCTTTCGGAGCCGATATCCGTGAACGGCTGAACCTGTGGAATCCTCTAAGATAGCAGAAATTCCAGGTGAATTAAGCAGAGAACTCACGAGTTTTGGCTCATAGAATTGGCATTTACGAACGCATGCGATTACTCGGTCAGTGTACGGGATATCATTCTTGCCGATAATTTGTGAGGGTCCTTTTAGTGGACTATTGCCGTAAAAGAGATGTTCCGTTGTAGTTTTCGAGTCCCAAAAGGCTTCAATTAGTATTCTAGACATGCGATTCCCACGTGGGGAGGTGATGCCTGTGTTTTCCGTCTGGTAGACAGTGCTCGGAAAAAAATTAATTTGATTTTTTATGTATTGTGATTGCGCTTGCCAATTCCCTCGAGGTGATGGGCCCCCTTAATTTCGAAAATGGGATCAGCCGCAGTTTGCCGTAGGAAGCGGTCCAGTGAAGACACTAGAAGAACCCAAGACACTGTTGACGTAGCACGCGAGGTCCACAACGAGCTCCAGACCTCAACCACGAGCAGCCCACGCTGAAAGAGCTGTCGTTCACTATCTACGCAGTCATTCTTCAATTCGCGAGCTCGACACCAAGTGCCCCCAAGCCGAAGACCCCGATCGACTGCTTCAAGCCCAATTTGTCGCCCTTCTTGTCCTCTCTGCGCAAGCTTTTGCTGCCACCGAGATCTACACTCGACCACAATGAACGCGACATCGGCACATCCGACGAACAAGCAGCTGCCATCTACCATCTTCTCGCCTGCACCTGACGACCGATGGCGCTGTCGAATCTGCGCCATACACCGTGTCCAAGCCAGCGGCAAAGGGTACACCAACTTGGTCGACCACCTACGTCGTGCCCATTCTCAAGTGACCGTCGAAACGGCGTACAAACATATTCTGCAGTATGGTACGGCTTCGCCTGTTTTGGACATCAGTCCACACGCAAAGGGTATCCACGACTGGATCGAGTGGATCGTCATGGAGAATCGACCATTAAGTTTTTGCGAAAGCGAGCTGGTTCGAAAAAACACAAACTTACCGAGGACCAACGTCAAAGCAATGAAAGAGTATATTCGGCTCCTTGTCGATGTGGTTCGCGCGGAGCTGAAAGATAAGCTAGTCGATCAAAGACTGGGCCTTGTCTTCGACGGCTGGTCTGAAAATGGATACCATTTTCTCGGCACTTTCGCAGTTACGGCCCCAGATGATCCATCACTCGGTTCCTCGCGCGAGATGTATCTACTTTCGTTCAAGCCGCACAAAACCCGCCATTTCGGTTCCAATGCTATTATCGACTTGTTCGATGAAATATTGGACGACTACGAGATTGACTTTTCCCAACTTTGTTTCTTTGTGGGGGACAATGCGAGTGTAAATGTATCGGTCGGCAAGAAGCTCAAAATCCCTCTTGTAGGGTGCGCCGGTCATCGTCTCCAACTGGCAGCTGAACGACATCTGGAGCCGTACGCAGACCTCCTGGAAAAGGTTGCCGCTGTTGTGAAGTGTCTGCGTACGGGAAAACAGCGGGCTGTACTGCGTGACGACGATTTGTTGACGCCACTGCTTCGAAACGAGACTCGTTGGTCAAGTACTTTTGCAATGATCAAACGATACTTAGAGCTCGCTCCGTACTTAGACGACACGGACCCTGATTTGGCGGCGCTCTTGCTAACGGCGGCGGACAAAAACCGCCTCAGGTCGCTGCTGGAAGAGCTTAAAAAGTTTGAGTCAGTGAGCAAAAAGCTGCAAGAAGAGAATGGACTTACCCTTCACCATGTCCGGGTGCTGTTTGACAAACTTCTTGAGTCATTCCCCGACTCTGGCCAGCGTCATCTCACGCCAGACGCGCGAGTCGTAGCGTTCCCACACTTTGAAAGTGGTGTAGTCAAGGTTTTGAGCGGTAACGAGAAAGAACTGGAGCCGGCAGAGCGCACAGCACTGAAGCGGCTTCTGCGAGATGAGGGGGCTCTAGATGACGAGTCAAGCGACGAAGAAGTGCTTTCGTTTGCTGACGCTGCGCTAGCCGACATTGCTGTCACAATGGCAGACTCTCAGTATATGAACATGGACTGGATACCGCCCACATCAAACGTCGTTGAGCGTTTGTTTTCTCATGCAGGGCTGGTGTACTCTGATCGACGTCAGTCAATGCATCCAGAGACATTAGAGCAGCTTTTGTTCTTGCAAAAGAACCGGGCGCTTTGGAATGAAGCAACTGTTGCAGATATTCTTCATCAACCCCGAACACCGAAGAAGAGGCGGCTGCGCGAATCAATGTCTCCAGACATGTAAATCAGCTCTAAATGCAGTCGAAGACGGCGACAAGAAGAGGTGTGATGTGAGCTAGACGTAGTCTGAGTGTGCAGCTCAGGAAACTAGGACTCAGTGGATATATTTGTAAAAAAACACTCGCGGATCTCCGTTGTTATGGTACATGGTCAAATTGCAATTGTTTATGGCAAAAACCGGTTTCCATTGAAAAAAATTATATTGCGCGGAGCACTGCTGGTAGATGCGTATGCCCTCGAGGAAAACACTTTTACTATTGCGCGTTTTCGTGGGGTGAACCAGATCGTACGACACCAAAGAACTGTGGAATGGCTTAAACAACCTGACGGAGTCTGGAGGAACGGTTGGTACGAGGACACACAAAGCATTCGCCGGTACTAGGACGTCTTGAGTTCTGCTCCTGGCCCCCCTTTCTACATGCACCACAGGTCTTTCGACATGAGGACTGGGGAGGAAGTGGACGGCGTCAAGCCTGAAAACTGCGAGGCTGTGGCTCGTGTTGGAGACAAATTTATCTCTTCGGATAAAGGTCATGCCTTCACTGCTGTATACATCGCGAATGGGTCGGAATATGGTCTTTTCCTCTATGAGGGCCATTTTCGACTGGGAAACATTGGTTTCCAACCTCACCGTAGGACTCGTGTTGATTTGGTGGGTACTAGCGCTGGTATCACTCCACTCAGGGGCGTACCATGGGAAAAGCCTGTGGTTTAGTGGTGGCATCAGATGTGTATCAGGAGCAGGAAGCTTCAGGTACCTCCCTTTGGCCTCGTTACCAAGGTTAAAGATGGCATTAGCAGTGTTCTGGACCGTGGGTTGTCGTTTCGAAGGCCAACAAGCGGGTTTAGCGGAATCCCGGTTCGTCATGTACCCTGTAATTGCGAATTTCGTGCTGGTTTACTTCAGCTTGTTAAATTGTGCAGCTAAAGCTTTACGTAGAAGAATCTCCGACGCCCTTTTCACTATTTTCGACTGGAAATTGCTGCGTTAGGGTGGCTAATAGGAGTTGACGGGCGAATAGCGACCGTCGTGTTCTCGGATGAAGCAGCCAAACTTCATCTTAGTGAGTTCTTCACCTCCGATCTGGCTTGACGTATCAATGGACGTGTAAAACTCCTATTCGGACTGAAATTTGCTCTTCTTGGTGTTTATTTACTGCCGTTGATAATGGCTCGGTCCTTCCCAATCCGACAGCTGAAGACGGACATGTTGCATGGGGTGGAAAAGTACTTGCAATTCGAGCCTAGTATGTAGGAGGTTTGGCTGTTATATCGTGGTTAAAGTGGATCGGAAAGGGAATTGTGTCTCCTCTATGAGTTATACAGGGAAACTGGTGTGTACTACGACGGAGAAAAATGTTCTTCTTGGTCCTGCAGATGGGCGGTAGACGCTCTAAAAGCACTTTAGTAGATCCGAATGCGCACTCTATCCTCATAGTCACAGTACTACAGATATGAAAGAGTTAAAAGCTACTTCTCAAACTTCCAAACTTCATGAAATCGCTCTGGTGAACATTTATGAGCTTTGCAGGCGGAAGAGCATTACAGAGTACAGAACCACAAATGTGGAGACTCGATGATGCTCGTTTGCAAAGAGTTCGATTTTGGCAGGTTTCAGCTTGTGGAATTCAATGCTAAAACCAGAAAAAAAAAACGTAACTTGAACACGAGGTTTCTATTTACATTGACCACTTATCTCTGAACCGGACACCATGTTGTACATACCACGTAAAAGCCGTGCAGTTGTGCCAGCTCCATCCCCTACAAACTTGTCAGTTGCAGTTAATCGTAAGAGATCTCTACGTTTCCAAGTAGCTAAGGGTCTTTACCATTGGGCCACGTGCTTCTTCCTCATCGGTTTGGTGTTCTCGCAGCTCCTGGGAGCTATTGGCAACTCCACCACCACTTTTTCCCACATTATCTTTGGAAGAAACCCGCAACTTGGAGCTTCTCCGATACTCGGATCCAACGACGTCCCATACACAGATCGAGTCATTGCTTGTGTGGGTAATGGGAAATTCTATGAACCGAAACTCGTAAGTTCTCTACTAGCAGAGCCAGGAAGTACAATTGTAGAGGATTCAGCTGGAACAGCAGTTCACGGATACCGGTTAATGCAACGTCAAGGGTTAAGTACGACATTAGATCCCTCAGCTCAACCGGTTTACAAGAAATCCTGCGAGTTGATAGTTTTCACGATTCAGAATATCTACCAAGGCTGTTACGCTCTCGGATACCAGAATCTTACAAAGGATTACTTACGAATTGTTGACAATTGGGATAGTAAAGATTTGTACGCGATCCCCAGCGCTTTACCCGTCGTCATCATGCCTTCTGGGATAACGCTCCTTTCGCCCGTCATGCTATTCCAACGTGGGGAGGGGATTCCTGTATTTTCCGACTTTCAGATGCTTACAGCAGCTCAGCAGCCACTTCTGAATTTGCGAAATTTCAAGGGGTTAATCAAAGTGTCCGACATGAACGAACGGTTAATTGATTGAAGCGTCCTGGAGGACATTGGAGAAATGGTTGGTACGAAGATAACGAAGCGGTTAAATGGTACTCGGATGTACTGAGTTCAGCCCCTGCCGGTCCGTATTTTATGATGCATCGAGTGTTCGACATGCGATCTGGTGAAGAGTTAAATTGTTTTAATCCAGATAATTGTGAAGCTGCAGCTTCCAAGGAGCAGTGGGGCGAGAAATTCAGTGTCACTGGGGGATCAAGTAGAATCAATTCCGTGTTTATCGCGAATGCCTCGTCCTATGGGTTATTTATCTACGAGGCGTCTTCATACAGCTCTGTGTGAAGTGTTTTTGACTGGGAAACATTACTGTCGAATGTCTATACTGTTTGGATTCTACATCGCTGGGCGTTGGGTCAGCTTCTGCTGCTTGAAAACGCTTTACGGGGTAAGAGCGAAGTCTGTGGAGGAGGAATCAGCTTCGTTTCGAGTTCGAAAAGCTTCACAATCCTCCCATTGGTGTCTTTACCTCGACTTAAAATGACTTTAACTGCGTTTTGGACCGTCGGATGCAGTTTTGAAGGCCCCCAGGGTGTCTTAGCGAAGGCTTGGTTCGCTATTTACCCCGCTATTGCTCACTTTGTCCTCATTTACTTCAGTCTGCTGAATTCGTTGGGTAAAATATTCCGACGACGAGTTTCTGACGCTCTTTTCACCCCAACTCTGGTCGCGTTTTGCTTGTTGCATTACTTTCGAGTTGAACTGGCGCATTCCGGATGGCTCCAAGGCGTCGATGGACGAGTGGCTACACTGGTATTCTCCGATGAGGTGGATAAATTACGACTTGCAGATTATTTTACCACTGACATCGCATGGCGGATGAATGGCAGAGTGTTGTTGATCTTGAGCGTGAAAATAGGGGTCCTCGTGATTAATTTCGTCCCATTTATCTTCTCTCAGCCAATTCCAATCGATAAAAGCTCAGACGTTCAAGGTGTCGAGAAAGCTATTGCTCTTCGTGTACAGAATGTGGGAGGTCTCGGTACTTGCCCTTCGTACATTTTTGTTAAAACTCCAACAAGTCAAGAACTTCGTTTTGTGAGTAGCTACGAGTTAATCCGAGTAGGATTTCTCGTATTCGGAGAGAATTACCTCACCACATTTGAAGAGTGGGGGAGAATGACTGCCATGACTCCGTTTCGAGCTTTTTTCCATCTGTGGAATCATCGCGTGATAGTGTGGACTCTACAACCTCAAAATCACAGTGGAGAAGCGGGAATTGCTGGTGGACGAGCTTTAGCGTGCACAGAGCCGCAAATGTGGCGGTTGGATGACCCAAGACTGAAATTGTTGAGGTGGTGGCAAGTATCCGCCTGTAATATTCAATGCTAGAAGATAATATATAGGATATTTTGTTGATTTTCCTTCTAATTCGGATGTCAGTTATTTATCCATTTTGGAGAAGGAGGACACTAATGTCTTGTTTCTTCCGTGGTAGATCTAAGGTCTCTATTGCTCCAGAATCTGGACGTCTTCACTGCATAAACTCGGTATCTGTTGCGCCTTCACTGGATCAACTTCGTCTACAAGATGCAACAATCGTTAGCCAACAGGAAGCACCTTCCTTGTTCAGGAAAATCCGACTTCACGAACTCTTAAAAGCTCTGTATCACTGGGCAACGTGTTTATTCATCATCAGTCTGGTTTGTTCTCAGCTTATTGGGGCCTTTTGGGACTCTAAAACTACAACGGAACATCTCTTTTACGGCAACAGTCCACTAAAAGGACCCTCACAAATTATCGGAAAGAATGATATCCCGTACACTGACCGAGCAATCGCATGCGTTCGTAAAGGCCAATTCTTTGAGCCAAAACTCGTGAGTTCTCTGCTTAATTCACCTGGAATTTCTGCTATCTTAGAGGATTCCACAGGTTCAGCCGTTCACGGATATCGGCTCCGAAAGCGGCTCCAATCTGCTACATCGACTATCGACTCAGTAACACTAGAAGTATATGAATCGTCCTGCTCTTTAATCTCAAAGACGTTGGATAATATCTTTCACGCTTGTTTGGCACTTGGGTATTCCGACCTTGTTCGAGATAATTTACGCATTTTGGAAGACTGGAACAGCAAAAGTCTGTGCTCGCTTCGAGATACGTTACCGGTTTTAATCCTTCCGTATTGGGACAACGGTCCTTATGCTCGACATGTCATCTCAACATGGAAAGGAGACGCCTGTATCTTCCGACTAGAAGACGCGTATTCTGCAGTGGATAGTTCTAGTTTACAGGCAAGTTTTCGAGGCGTGGATCAATTATCCACCATAACCGCACCATAGAATGGCTCAATCGACCTGGGGGGAGATGGAGAAATGGCTGGTACGAGGATTTAAACGGAATTCGCTGGTATTCGGACTTAAAGAGCTCGTGGCCGGGGCCTCCATACGATATGATGCATCGGCTATTCAATTTGCGTTCAGGGGAGGAAATTAACTGCACAAAGCCGGAAAATTGCGAGGCTGAAGCTCATATTGAGCAGTGGGGCGACAAATTCAGCTCCTCCGACAAGGGACACCGGATTAACTCGGTTTTTATCGCGAATGGGACGGAATGCGGTGTTTCGCATTACGAATCTCACGAATTGCACACAGTTCGAAGCATTTTTGATTGGGAAACGTTAGTCTCGAACTTATCCATTGTATTAGTGTTATCTCGGTGGGTATTATCCCTAATTTCACTGCATTCAGGATCCATTTGGGAATGTAATCCGTGGTTTAGTGGTGGAATCGGCTGTGTTTCGGAGGCACGGAGCTTTGCATTATTACCGTTGGCTTCATTACCACGATTAAAAATGACATTAGCAGCGTTTTGGACTGTGGTGTGTCGCTTTGAAGGCCAGCAAATCGGTCTCGCGGAGGCTTGGTTCGCCATCTATCCTGCTATTGTCAATTTTGTGTTAATTTACTTCAGTCTCCTGAATCTGGCGGCGAAAGCGTTTCGGAGGCGGATGTCGGATATTTTGTTTGCACCTACTGTGATGGGGTTGGAGGACGAGCCCTTGAAAGCGTCGAGCCTCAAATGTGGCGTCTAGATGATCACCGTTTGCAAAAAGTCCGCTGGTGGCAAGTGTCAGCCTGTGGGATTAAGTGCTGATCCAAGAATTCTTTATCCAAGATTTATCCCAAAAACAAAAATCGAGAATATACTTTATCCACAAACCTCAACATTGGATAGTACATGCGGATACTTGCCACCACTTGAAATGTTGCAGTCGTGGGTCATCCAGTCGCCACAGTTGAGGTTCTAGCGCTTTTTCTACTCCGTTTAGTTCCGAATTACCTCGAGGGAGAATAGGTTGAACGAGAAACCAGTAGAGGCAAAAGGTTAATACCCAGAAGACATCATTTGAAGCTGTAAACGAAAGAAACCCGACCATTTAACAGCCATGCGATATCCGACGTGATAACATCCGATAGCCGGATTTTATCCACTTCGTCCGAGAAGACAACGGTAGCCACACGGCCGTCCACATCCTGAAGCCACCCAGAATTGGCAAGCGGTTGTCGACAGTAGTGCAAAAGACATAGGATAATTATTGTCGGCCCGAATAGTGAAGTGAATTAAATTGATTAACTCGAGTGGGCAATTCGTTGGACTACAGATATTCTGTCTTAGTCTTCAGCTTGACGATTGAACAATCCATAGATGAGGAGTTTGTTCCAGGTGAACATCTTTTGGCGGGTCAAAGCCAAGTTGTCGGATCAATAGTGTAATAGTTGTACCATCATGTTGGCATGCTGGTAGATATACTGCTAGTGCCTCTTAAATGACGACAGTACGTTTGCCACGTTTGGTAGTTGTGCCTCCGTTTTTCGAAAGTGTATGTCATTCCGAAGTCTCCATGTTGCATGAAAGGCTTCGGCAATCTGAACTCTCCATAGGAGTAATATCTATTGTTGATACTTCCTCCACTTCTTGCATACGTCCTGCGGCTTTGGGATGAGCAATACTTTCCAAGTCAATTCAGCTCTAAAGCATCGCGACCAGAATGACCATATCTGGCGCCAGAGCGGTTGTAAAGCAGGGCACAAGAAAAAGCAATGTTCTGTCGTCTCTAATGCTGGTCGCACACACTGCTGAATTGTTGGTTTGAGCGGCGTTAGCAAGTACAACCATGAACCCACGGTTAAATCTCCTAGCAAAAGCCGTAGCATCACGTCATGAACCACTATTAACATGTAGCTCCGCAGCATCCGCAAGCTTGCCAATTCCTGGTGTATCCGACGTGGAGGGCATCCAAGATCTTCCATCGGGTGGCGATTGAGCTGAGGTACGTGTTGCAGAAGTTTAGTCCAATCCTGAGTACGTAGGAAGGGGAAATAACGCGTATTCGTTGCTACGAATTCTTCTGTGCCAAATACAGGGGGTACCGCTGTGATTTCCACTGTTTGCATTCCTCCAGAAGAAATTAGTTGATTAACAGATATCGGACTTCTCGTTTTGCTATCTAAGACTGAAAATATCAAAACTGGAAATCACTTGACCTTTACATACGGGGAATCCAAATTCGATGTTCAGGAGGAGGTAAAACTTCAGCAGTCGGGGGTTCGAAACCAAGTTGTCGAAGGACTTCGACGACTACGGCCTCATCAACACCAATCTTTTCCGCATGAGAGTAGATGAATTGACGGAAGGAACCTAGCACCGCTTGTGTGCTTGATCTCTCAACTCGCGTTTCACGAAAGTGTATATCATTTCGGAGTCTCCACGTTGCGTGAAAGACAATTGCAGTATGAACTCGCCAAAGAACGAGGAGAGTCTTGTGCCTCTGTCTCCATTCCAGCTTAAGATCGCTCAGTTTCGGAAATAGTAGTAGCCACCAATCTAATGCCACAGAAAAAATTTCACTCCATGGAACCCAAAGAGATCGCCACATCTCTTCTAGCGCTGGATACAATAAAAAGCAGTGTTCAACTGTTTCTATCGCTGTGCATGATTCTCGAACGCATTGCTGGACAGTAGGGTTAAGCATTTTCAAGAAATATAGCCGTGAACCAAGTATGAGATCTCCAAAAAACATTCGGAGCATAATTTGCATTCCTCCAGCTTGGGGGTCTGGTATGACACGGTGGAAAACTTGAGAGAGCTGCCGGTATAGTCTTAAAATGTCGTGTGCGTTGATTTTGGAACCCAGAATTGGATGTCTTTCAGAGCAAACCATGGTGAAAAAGACCACTGATGTTGGTCAATGACTATTCTCATCTAAGAAGTCTGCTAAGCACTGCTTGTTCTCCTCCGCAAGCGAACGACATAGGCATCGAAACTTTGGCGTACCCGAACCTATATGTTTCAGTATCAACTTAGAGTCCCGAACCTGGAAATCTTTTAGCTTTCTCCACCAGGACAACACAACGACCACTGCAACGCCTTAACTCGGGTGCGGTGCTCTTCCGGCCATTGAATTATGTCTGCACAGTACACGAAGCTCAATCCTGAATACGTAAAGTCTTGGCCGTCTAAAGACACGAAGATCTGAATGTCTTCTCTTGTTCCAAGTATCATTCCTTCCGCAATAGCAGTCGCAGTCGCAGTATCTTCAGGAATTGGTATCCTGCATTTGCCCCTCTGTGGTTTCTTTTGAGACGAGTTAGTCTTCTTCATGTCCAACTTCCTCAAATCCGAGAGATAGACCCATACAGACGAGAAGTCAGAGACGTCGACTAGCAATTACCAGCTTAAGTCGACTACGAGGGTTTTGCTCCATGATACGCGTCAATTTCCAAGCGATAGACTTTATTTACTTTGAGGATGCAGGTTTGCCATTCTGTAGTGCTACTCACAAAACAGAATTCAGTTTCGTCTTCATCATGTCGTAGAAACGCCCAAGGTTCAGCAGTAATGCACACAGGGCTCTTGCACTAAAATTGCCCATGAGGTCAAATAACGTGCGAAGAGGCTTACGCTGCGTCCGAACCCGCCGATAAAATGACCTTATTGAGCATCTTCGTAAGCATGACGGTACCAATAATCGCCCCAGTAATGAGACCAACGCTAACGACAGCGATGAAAGCCTTAGCTGCTTTCGGTAGTGGTATATTGTCTTCCACTGCGTGCAGAATCTTCGACGATTGAGCTGACGTTGACAGCGACTCATTTAACAGATTGGAGTATGCAGCATACATACATCCTATTCTCCGTTTCCGCTCTGTGGATCCTCCTAAGTCGAGTTAGCGCCTTCTTCACTTCCATCTTCTTCGAGTCCGCGGGAGAACTAATGCAAGTAGCATCTGTACAGACGACGGTCAAGGCGAGAAGGACCAGGTAGAAGCTGAAACGCATTATGGGAGCCCGATTTGAAAGTGCCGTAAAACGATGCCCGGGTGACAACAATGTTTCGTAACGGTCGTAAACAATTACTCATTGATGACGATCGTTATGCCAACTTGACGTTGTGGCTACAGAGCACTGTTGTCCAACAACTTGAGGGACAGTTCGATCCTCACTTTCCACAAGCGACATGCGTCTCTTAAGTTTTGGTGATCGCCGTAGCGTCCTTCCTTTTCGCAAGCGACACGGTTGCTGTTGCCACTTCCAACCAGGCCAAGAACTCCAAGATTTTGCAGAGCAGTCCGAGCCAACGACTTCTGAGGAGCGACAAGTACGTCGTTAAGGAAGAAGAAGACCAATCGGAGGACTCTGTGGACGTTGAGGAACGTGGTTTCGCTACTCCTGACGAAGAGGACTTTGAAGAACGCTCCCCCTTGTCCCAAGCTCAAATCAACAGGCTTGAAACCATTGCGAAAGGTTGGGGAACTACTTGGACGAAAGTAGGTATGGGTTATTCACAAATCTCGGAAGACAAGATCCATGCGTTGCTTAAATTGCGTGACGCGCTCGTCAAGAATAAGAGGAAGTCTATCGAAAAGGCAAATGCACTGATTTTGCGTGCGAACAATAGCTAGAAGCCATTTCTGCCGCGAATGTGTCCAGTCCTGAACAAGCATCATGTGATTTCTTTACCATTTGAAGTGAATAATAGATGACCTCTCGAACGTTTTTGTTTGCTATCCACTGCTGTGCTATGAGGCCTTATTTATATTCCCCTCTTCTGATGAATCTTCCAGTTTCTTTGTAGTAGATCCTCCGAAGTAGCTGTCGATGCCAGAACAGGTCGTAAGACACAGCTGCCCCAGGAACGTCATCGAGGCGGCTCTAAGCGTGATTAAATATGGCCTTAGTAGTGTTCTGGGCCGTGGACTGTTAATTTGAAGTACAACGAACAGTATCACCGATTTTTATGCTGGTTTTCTCCTCGAAATGATGCCAAAGGCTACTGCTTCATTGAGTTCTCAATAAAACTAACAGTCTTACTTGCCACATGCTAAAGAACTCGTTCTAAAAAACGGACTATCTGCTTCCAATCTCCCGTCCACATCCCTCGAAGTTCAATTAAATTCAGCAAGTTGCTGCTCGATTCTTCCCAGGAACTCGGACGTGGACTCATTCTCGTGCGCTCCTTCGGTTGGTTTCTCGACAGCAGCTGCATCCTTCAGCTCAGCGACCATTTCAGACTTAGTGAAGTATGCTTTTTGTAGCTGTTTCACTACCACCAAGTGGATCAACGTTAAGTCACTAAGGCGGATTTTATGAAGCCAACTTCTCAACGCTGTTGTAGAGTTAGGAGTGCATGGCTTTAAAGAATCGGTCGAGAATCTCACTGCTCCATTTCTCTCACCACCATGTGTTGCGTTGCCAGACGAGCTTCTAGCGTTTTGGAAGAACAGTTGTGTCCAATTCGGCAGTACATGGAGGAGATCCAGACCCGATCGGGTATTAATGCAAAGACTGGGGGAAAGTTTACATTACCATTGCTGAAATACGTTCTACGGATTTACTGAGCTTATCCAAGCGGCTGAAACGAGTTCTTCAGCTGGAGAAAGCAATAGTGGAACATTCTTTTCATCGAAGTGAGGAACTAGAAGTAGCTGACAATATCGAGTCAAAAGCCGCTTAGTATTTTATCGATTTGATCGACAACATCTTTGAATGTGAGTGGAGAAGAAGAAGAGAGAGAAAATGAGTTGATTAACTAGTTAGCGGATTTCTCATCTGTGTGATTCGATCTCAAGATTCCAAAACTACACTAAACCTGCGGAATCCAGATGTCGTTTGTCCTTTCAGGGATTATATCCGTCGTTGATTCAAACCCCAGTTTTCGGGTCAGCTTCTCCAGAGTAGATCGATCACAATCTAGTTCCATCGCGTGATGGTAGATAAATTGGCAGTGCTTCTTGAAGGAATTTTGCAGGTTGGCGATCTTTGGCGTTTGAGCTGATGTTTGACGGAAGTAAATGTCGTTCCGAAGTCTCCAAACCGCATGAAAAACAATAGCTGTTTGAACTTTCCACAGTAAAAGAAGTACTTTTTGGTTCCTCCTCCAGGCGCTTTGAATATCACGAGGCTGCGGAAAAAGCAACAATCGCCAAGTCAACGACGATCGAAAGAAACATTTCCATGGAGTCCATATCAGGAGCCATGTTGAAGCCAATGTTGGACACGCAAAAAAACAATGCTCAACTGTTTCAATCGAGTGGCAACTTGGACGCACACATTCTTGAGCTGTCGGATTGAGTGATTTCAGGAAATATAATCGTGAGCCCACAATTAAGTCTCCGAAATACAATCGCAACATCACATCATGCACCACAGGAAGTAAGAAATCTCGGAGCGATAGTAAGCTGGACAACGTTTGATGTATTCGTTGCCGAGGACATCCCAAATCCTCTAGCGGATGATGCATCAATTCAGGTACTTTTTGAAGAAGTTTACTCCAATCATGAGTCCGCAATCCAGGGAAAAACCGAACTGTGTGCTCTGTAGGATCTGAGGCAGCGACAGCCATCCCGAAAACGGGCGGCGCAAGTGAATATTCGATAGCTTGAATTCCACCATCTCGAGAGTTTGGAAGTACTCGACGAAATACTTGAGTCAATTGTCGATAGAGCAGGAAAATATCATGTGGAACTATTCTGGCTCTAACTGTTACCCTCAGAGCTGTCCAAACCTTGCTGAAAAAGGCCGTAGACGTTGGCCAATTGCGGTTTTCGTCCAGAAAATTTGCAAAGCAAAAAAATTCGTTTTTCGCCAGTGTTCGGCACAGGTTTCGAAGTTTTATCGGGCCTGATCCCAAAGGTTTCAAGATTCTTTCAGTCCCATGCTCTTTCAAAACGTGAAACTCTGGCATTGTGCTCCACCAAATTGGGCTAAACAGTGCGAATTGTAGCTCTCGTATTCTATTGAACAGCAACGTTCGATCTGGCCACTGAATTCGTTTCCATTCCCGCAGGGTATGTCTCCACCATAACGGCAGCATCGATGCTTTCCATCCCGCTGGCTTCGGAGGATCTTGAAGCAGAAAATCACTTGAACGAAGGCGTGAAAAGCAACCATATCGTAGTCTGAGCATAGCTAGCATTGGGCGATACCACACATTCTCATCATCTTCAGGCTGAGCGCTTATTGTTAACACGAAGTTTTGTAAAGCTTGGAAATGTTGACGCTGGATAATCATTTTCACGTCTGGCACTCCTATCCCATCGGCTTCCTTTGGTCGTACTGCAAGGCCTTTCTGGACGATACTGACTCCAGTTTTCCCGGCACTCACTCGATTGTACAGCACGAAACGGTTCACAATTCCTTGCCACCGAACGAGAAAGCGAGGCGGGATTGTTACATTTGCTGTGAAATACCATAGTAGAGAAAGTATTAAGGCCTGTACAATTAATCGACGTCCAAGTAACGTTCGAGCTCGTCCTTGCCATAATTGAAGGCGTGTAAGCAGCTTTTTATCCAGTTGGGTCGCAAGTGAAGTGGAGACGTCTGAATTTCCAAATGGAATTCCAAGATAACGAACTGTTTCATCTGGTGATATTGAGCGAAGAGGAGGTAGTTTTGGAGCCGATCGCCTGTTATTCAAGCTCATTATCACGCTTTTAGAATGGTTCAGCTGAGCACCCGATCCTTCACAGTAGCAGTTCACTAGCTGCAGTTGGTCTTCTAGCTGCGGCTTTCCCTTCGAAAACAACACTGTGTCATCCGCAAAAAACGCCACCGGAATGGTCAGTGAGGAATCTATCGGAACTCCCAGACTCCTGTGTGATCTCAACAGGTTTCCAAGGGGTTCTAACGAGAGTGCAAACAGATACGGAGATAATGGATCTCCCTGCTTAACGCCTCGGGTAGGCGTCAGTGCATCTTGTGCCCAGCCATTAATCATCAGCGAGCACTTCGATTCTTTGTACATCAGCCGTACCCACGACAAAAATCTTGGGCCAAAACCTTGAGTCTCTAATACACGAAAAAGGTATTGCCGATTGACGCGGTCATACGCTTTAGCAAAATCGAGAAATGTGGCTAATCCTCTCTTGTTTTGTGACGTCACGAAGTGTTGCAAGTCCCTAACGAGCGTCACTTGCTCTTCGATCCGTCTTCCAGGGATAAACCCTTTTTGATCTGGGTGTACGAGCTTGACTACCATGGGCCTTAAACGATTCACAAGCACTCGTGACAAGATCTTCACCTCCACTGGCATCAACGTTATCGGGCGAAAGTTGCCAGGATCACTTCGTTCTCCTTTTTTATATAGCAATACCACTGATGAATAACGCTGATGGGGCAGAAGAATGCCCCGTGTTTCCTGATACCGAAATATTTCCAATAGAATCGCTCCGAATAAGTTTGGGTCTAGCTGATAGAACGCACTGGTAAACCCATCCGGACCTGGGGCCGAGTGAGATCTCATCTTCTTGATGGCATACACAAACTCATCTGCTGTAATATCATCATCCAGTTTACCGGCTTCTTCCAAACTTAATCTTCGGTCAATGCTATTTACTAGTCGATCTTGAGACTCCATATTAACGATACTATCTTCTCCACCCGGGTTTTGATCAATATGCCCAAAAATTCTACCCCAGTGCTTCTGAAATCCATCACAAATGTCTGCAGGGTCTGTCGATATATTCCCATCTCCAGTTTGAATAGTTCGGAAAGGCGTATGTCGGAGTTCGTGACGTGGGGGGCGAAAGAAAAACTTGGTGCTTTTTTCTGCTTCAGTAACACACTGTTCAAATCCGTGCCCTGAGTGAAAAGCATCCCACTCGTCCTGACACTCCTTGTACCTTTGTTTCGCAAAATAATAGTCAATGTTGTCTTGGTCACTCGCATTTTCTTTTGCCACTGCAGCTGCGCATTCTTCTAGCTGTTCCCGCGCCAATTGAACATCCGCATATGATATTGAACGTAAATTACGTTGACATCGCTTCAGATACCCCTTAATTTTTCTTTTCCACGACTTCCATACAATGCCAGGGTTATTCGATGCTTGAAGAACAGGAAGCAATTGTTTTGCTTCCTTCACTATATCGGCTTGGAGCTCTGGAATTCGTAAAAGCCAGTCTGGCATTCTCCAAAAACCAGTACCAGTTGGATGGTGCCATGACGTTAACTCGACATGGTGAGCAAGATGATCTCCTCCCAGCTCCCACGGTGAATAACCGGAATCATGATAGCAATTCGACAGTAAGTCGTCAGATAGAAAAATGTAATCAATGCGGTTTTTCCGAGGTCTTGGCCCTGAATATACTTGAGTTGTCGGGTGATGCAGCCTCCACGCGTCCACTACATTAATCTCCGTTAGCCACAGTCGTAACGCATCCCTGCTAGCATCTGGGCTTGGATGTGTAGAGCTTGCATCAAGTTCAGGATCCATAGCTACATTAAAATCTCCACAAACAATGTGAACAGCGTTGTCTTCAAAGTCCACCGGAAGTCTCTCAAAAAAGACTCGCCGGGAAGCTACATCATTCGGTGCATAGATGTTATGGATATACCAAATTTTGCTTCCCCATTGAAAGCGTACTAACAGGTAGCGGTTGGAGATTGTTGCGTTCACTACCACATCAGCTGTACCCGCTGCCGGACAAGATCCATGGATAATTGTTGCCACACCGCCACTTCGAGAATGTGTTGTACGGTCACATTCACCATTTTTGTCCGAAAAAAATACACTTCCTCCATAATTTTGACGAACCAGGTAGCCAAACTGATCGACTTGATGTTTATCCTTAAAACGCGTTTCTTGAATACACGAAAAATAAAAATGTTTGAGGTGGTTTGAGATCAGCGGATTCCCTCCACCTTTGACTCCACGCACATTCCATGACAATATTTTACAAGATTGACCAACATCCAATTCACTTACCATCTTAATTGGATGCGTCCACTTCCATGGTGGACTGTGTTGGTGGAGAAATGAGCAAATTTGTTGACAAAACAGGAAGATCTTCTTGGGTAAGGGAGCTCACTTGTAGAGCTTCAAGTCCAGTGCAAAGTGCACTTCCAGGCGCGACTTTCTTCACAGCGGAGAGTATCATTTTTCCCATAGGAGATTTGAGCAGTTGAAGTAATGATCCATTCGATAGAAGTTCGACTTCAGTATGTGGTAAGCTACTGCTTGTGTTTCCCACCAGGTACTGCATCCAACGATGTTGGATGAAAATCGAAGGGCACATGCTCATTGCCAGCATTTCAAACATACTGAGCCAGCGTAGCATATTCCAGTCATCCTGCTCTTTTCTTGGGAGGTTGTCAAACAAATCCTGAAGGTATCGAGTATACTGTTTTCTCGTGTTTCCCATGGGAAGTTTTAGCGTGGAAATGCGGTCATGAAAACTCCTCACCCCATTGTCTCTCCCTACTTCCGCAGCCAAAACACGGTTCCATAGGTGAATGTTTGCCAGTTCCAGCGTCAATGCCCCACCTCCAACGATATCCCTGAAGATGGCATTTGACCACGCTAGTGGGTTTGTACACATAGACCGCACAATCTGATCCATATTTTTCGATTCACGTAGCATTTTTTCGGTAGCATGGTAGCTCTGCACGTTGCTTAAAACGGAGGCTTCTTCTACCATGAGTTGGGCTTCATGTTCCGATAGGAGTAAAGCTTCTCGCAATGTCAATTCGTCATCTTGATCGCTCAAGTTTTGACGTGTAGCACGTTTCTTGGTTGGTGCAGGACCATCACCATTTCTTGCGTCCTTCCTTTTCAGATGGGGTACTATCACCAACCCAGCACACGCGCCTTGTGCTGTCTTAGGTTGGACCACCTCAAATTCGCAATCCGGTAGATCGAGAACTTCAAACGGGTTTTCATCAACAAAGGATGGCTCAGCACGTTTGAATCCTGTCTCAAGTTGCTTAGCCATATCAACGTCGGTATTGGCGTCACCCTGAGTTACCCATTAGGTACTCGGGGCTACAACCATTGCGTTAGATTGCGTTATTTCGTCGTTTTCCACTTGACCCACCTCACTCAGTTCATTCGAAACGACAGATTGGTTCTGGGAAGGGCTTGCAGACATGACTTCTTCACCCGAATCTCCTGTCGCACTCGGCAGGCTCCCAGACGCCGTCATGAGGGCGTTGTCGTTCGCTTGGACTGCGCGTTCTTTTGGTTTGGCAGAGCGTTTTATCTCCTTATGGTGATCCCGCTCGATACCAAAGGGTAAGACAACAGCATATCGTGACTGACGGTAAGCTGTAGCCCTAACTGGGGGTTCCATTGAGTGCTTGCCTCTCGCCACATAGAACTTCCGACCAAGCACCAATTGGTGCGTGACAAATTGGTGAACAACAAGACACTGTGGTGGAGCATCAGATCCAAAGTAAAAACGCCAGGTAGGAGTAGTTACCTGAGTCTCCATGTTCACATCACGGGGGGTATGAAACAGTGGGCGTGCTCCCAAAGCGTAGAGCGCCAGAAATAGCGCATTAGCTTCCTCCACAGCGTGGATGCCAGATATATCCAGAAAGAACTTGTTCGTCAGGAAAGACTGGCGCTTGATCTTGAAATTTCTCCCAAGCAAATTCACTTCCTGTCCTGCTAGCTTCTCTTCATCGTCAGCCGTACGAACGTGGATGAGTACCCCGCCTGATGGTATCTTTTCAACCATCGCTACGCCGTGGTGAGAGAGAACCTCCTTAACAGCTTGGTTTCCGTGGTCCTGTAGAAATGCCTTCAGTATAACGGGCACCGCCGTGTTGGAGCAGTACGAACCAGTACAAATAACCACTGCATGGCATGTGGTCGCAGGGGTGAATGCGCGTTGTTTCGTCACAATCGCTAGATAGTCTTGAGGCGACGTATCGGCCTGCTCGTAAGCTCTCGCCAGTATCTCCGCCGCTTCCTCCGATACAGGGGGTTCGGCCAACAGCGAGTTCGCTGTACGGCGAATCCGCGAGTACTCTTGCGCGCGCAGGTGGTCGGCCATCGAAGTGGCCATCGTCTCCATTTTCAGTTTGTTCCTCAGAGAAGGGAAGGGTTAGGGTTCGATGTGAGTGGTATCCTTCCAAATGAGAAATTGTGGATATCTATTCTACAGTCATAGGGTTGTGACCACGGTCACTATTAGTTTTGTGACCGAGTATAAATAGCAATTTTCCAAAACAGCAAAAAAAAAGCAATGCCAAGTGCAAAAGAAACTGGGAATCATGTCCGAGCAGCAGTCCTGCCGTAATATCAATGGTACGAATACGACTTCAATTCACTTCCAGAGTAGGTCTAACGTAGGTCGTTCGTGATACGAATGCACAGGAGTAATTACCCACCCAGCATCAAGTGCCGCTGCGCTGTTGGCTGCACACAACGAACAGGCCATTCAACTTGCACTACAGGAAAAAGAAGCCGTACTTCGTGTTCATGCTACGAGAAATTCTCAAAGACCTAACGCTACAACACTTCTCTACTCTCCAAAAGCGCTCGAATTTCTTGAATGGATGAAGAGCAAAGGCTATAGCGACGAGCTAGTCAACGAGTCAAAGATGGTGCTGTTTCTCTCGTCAATACAGAACCGTCATGTCCGAAAACGCGGAAGGAAACGTAAATCTGATACTGGATGTACGTCTTCAGATTCTGGTGATACGTCTACACGTAGCGACGCTGATGTTGGTGCTGTAATCGGTCATTCGACCCTAGCTGCGTATGTTAACGCAATAATGGATTTGTGGAGGCTGCAATTTAGTTTAGGAACGAATATCCGTCAACCGGTTCGGCCAAATACTGTCAAAGAGCTGCTAAAGCAAAAAAAAGTGGCTACGGTACAACATGAAGCTGACACATTTCAAGATGCTGGTGAAAAGACAATGGTGGATGCAACGTTCAGTGAATCGACAGTTCAAAGAATAGTAGATGAAATGTTCAATTGCGGCACCGAAGAAGGGCTTCGTCATCGTGCAGATGTTTTGCTCTCGTTGGGTTTATCATCTCGTGGAGACAACATACGACGCTTGTGCTTACCTCATATCGGCCTCATTGTCTACGAAAACGAAGGTGTATGTGGTGCCAGTCTACTGCGTTCTGTGTGGAAGAAATCAAAGAAAAATCAGTACGGAAACGTCGAAGAGACTGCTTTGATGAGACACAAAAATGTAGAACGCTGTCCATTTAGCGCGTTGGCTCTCTACTTTTTTCATCGGTGGCATGTTGGCGACGAGCCCTGGCCAGACTTCAGTAAACGAGAACACTGGTACCCAATCTTCGTGCTAAAAGGCGCGGGACCCACGATCCAATCGACGTACCCTCAGCAGTACTCAGCATTGAAAGCGATATATAGTTTAATTGGGGTCCAAAGCACAATCAAAACCCAACTAGGCCGAAAGCAAGCTGCAACTGCTGAATCAGGCGGTGCATCAGCCGAATCCGTCGATAAACAAGGTCACTGGGCAACAAAGAGCAGGAATGGAGCTTATGCAAATCACGTAATCCCATTTGATTGTCTCCGAGTTCTCGCCGGCTTTGGTCCAGAAGCAAATCGATATTACATCCCCCGGTCACTCTTGGAACCTCCACTAGACTTACAAGCGATGATATTTCCTAACCTGGACGAATCGGAAAAGGTTATGCTAGCTGGAGGTCGCGAAATCGCCGGAAAAAGCTTTGTCGATTTATTGCGATACATGCGAGTTGTTATTCTACAAGACGTCGTCATTTTGATGCATATGAACTACACACACCCATTGTTCCTGCATCCAATATTCAGCAGTGTCTTGTTTCATGCTTTCCGGGACGAACTTCTGCAGACTGTAACGACAACTCAGCATCCTGAACATTTGCTCCTACAACAAGCCATGCCAATCGTATCTGAGGACATAAAGGAGTTGAGATCAACAACAGCCCAATTATTCCAACATATTAACAGTGGGTTCGAGCGACTAACCTCTGAAATCAAAGCGTCGGCTCAATCGCATAAAGAGCAGATTCAGTTGCGTCTTGGAGAGACGCTAGTTGCAATGGGAACCCGGCTACAGACCGAAAACACACACGTCTCCATAGAGGCATCCAACACGCAATCCTGCAACAACTTCGACATTTCCAACATTAGTAACCCACACACTCGCGTAACTAGTACTGGAAATTATGAGCAGTCAGACGTACCTGAACCAGCATCAGTGTGTCCTGACTTCCGAATGTCGCGGCAAATTGACACTGTCACTGCTGCTTGGCAAGAGTACAGCACCGGCTTCCCGCCACTCCCTTCTGTAAGAGAGATGGAGAATCAATTCGGGACACTTTGGAGAAAAAAAAACTCTGACACTCAATTTTACTGTCGTCGCAAGCCACTGTACAACGCGATAGAATTAGTAAAACAGGAAGAGCCCTGTATTGCTGAACATGAAGTGGTAGCGTTCTTCGAGAGTCGTCGACAACGGAGGAAAATAAGGAGATTCGCCGACGACATTAAGGCGGGTCTCATCGCCTACAAGGCGCAGAACAGTTTCGTCAGATTTCGTGAGTATTTAGATAGCTTGTAGAAGTATAATTCACATAACATATCTACAAACGCTCACGCCGTTAGGCAAATACGCGGCTCGTTTTGAATTTGTTGCGCACAGTATCTCGTGGTCTGCACCTCAATGCTGCACGTTGTGAAAATCGCTTACAAAAAACATACTGAAGCTAAACACACACAAAAACCACCGTTAATTTACAGTAGTAGCAATTGTCAAACTGTACTCTTACTTGGATCGTCCATGGCGGTTGTGTCTCGGCTGTAGTTGCTGCTGTAGTCTTCTCCCTGACTGCCATCTCCTAACACACACAAGGTCATCGTTAATTCACAGTTGTAGCAATAGACACAACGTACGCTTACTTGGAACGTCCAGGGAAATTGTGGCTGGGCTATACGGGGTCATCTTCCTGCTGTAGTATTCTCCCTGGCTGGCATCACACCGTCTTGTTGGTTAGCACGTTCACCTGCGCTCTTTTGTTGAGAACGATTAGCAGTCTGTTCACACCTCCTTGCTCTACGACGTCTTATAGTTGGCACGAAGAAGCGATACAGAACAGCTCTTGTAAGGTTCTGCACTGACGGTGGCACCTTATTGCGTCGAAGTGATTGTTGGAGATGAGAGGACTGCCTGTTGTTATTTTTTATCTCAAGAATGGAATAATTATCTCGAATAATTTTGTGACTTGGGTGTGACCGGGCACTACTAGACTCGCTGTTTGTATACCCTGGTCATGACCAAAAAATT
>JAUMGV010000006.1:0-33235 GCA_032432875.1 Phytophthora meadii
GCTGCATATGCACTTGCGAAAGAAGTAAACGTCTTGAGAGCGTTTGCACCCGCACCAGTGCGGCTCTCTTCTTCAGCTAGGCAACGCACAAGCAACACTTGAAAAGCCTGCTCCGTGGTTGCAACTAATGTAGGTGCTCGGGTTGAAAGCACTGACAGCGACTCATATACCCCCTGACGAAATTCTCGAGCAAACTCCATGCTGGATGCCTCGCTCTCGGTATGCGGGTTCATTAGTAGCCGCAACAAGGTTGGGAATAGTACTGGACCCAGCAAACCCTCAAGCAACGATAGCTGGCAGTGGTGAAAGGTCCACTGGCATAGGCGAAGACTCGCTAGTTTAATCTTGTTGGCCACATTTGGAGGCCGTGACGACTCTGTGCCAAACATCAACTGACACAACAGCTGCAGCAGCACGGGTAAGGCATTCGTTGCTGCTTTGGATACCATTAGAAGGGACAAAGTCTGCAGAATGCTTGCATCTGCTAAGCGTGCTCGATTAGCCAACAGAATTGCATCAGCACCTTCGAAACCACCAGAGCTTTGAGCCACTTGACTCCCAAGCACCAACACCATCAGGCGCCGCATCACATCTGTATCCTCTAACTCCTTCTCTTCGTATTTTACCACACGAGATAACTGCTCTTCGCTGAATGCCTTCACTGCGTGATGGAACGAAGCACTACCAGCGAGATACACTGGGATTTTAAGCTTGACAGGGATATCCATCTCTTTCACAAGTCTCAGTGCATGTAATTGATGCTCGTATAGAGCTTCACGCGTCAATTCAGTTACTTTGACACGCTGAAGTCTCTCCACTCTCGGCGTCATTAATCCATAATTCGTCACGCCCACAGTCGTCGAAGACGGAAACTCATAGAGCACAAAATCCAGCACAAAGTCCAGCACCGCGTCGACATTGGCGTCTCTCTCATAAACCTCCATAGTCTCGCCATCACCAAGCGATGCTACAGCCTCGTGCTGTTCCTGTTGTTCCTCCACTCCTTCAGACGTTTTCATCCTGTTCGGAACTATAGCCGAGGCGTTGAAGGGCAACGCATGTACCAACAACTTGAAAAACGTCTCCTGATTAGCAGCAGAGAAAGTTGAGGTCTGCTTCACAATTACTGCCAAGACCCTTGTCTTATCGTCCGCCGATGCAGCCTCGAACCCTATTTCTATGAAGAGCAGCGCGAGGTTGTACGAGAAAACAGAGAGCTCGTTTTGTTGCAGCACTTGGCAGAGAGCATCCAGAGGCAACGTGGGGCTTGCCATCGCTTGGAGACGCTTCTTAATATGAGTGACCACTTGCAAAATCTAACGAAGCACGTAAATATTAGTGAAGACATCGATTTTGTTTACAACTGGACAATGGCTCACCTTGTCCTTGAGCTGCAGCTCCAGAGGCGTGACAAGTGAGCGCGGGAAGAGCGGGAGAAGCTGGGGAAGAAGGGACTGCAGCACCTGCAGCATACGATCATCGTCAGAGCTGGCTAAGCGGAACAGCACGCGGTCCAGCGCCTCCGCCTCCTTCTGCAAGTCCGCCATCTTTGGAAGTGAGCCACTTCAGATTCAGATTCAGAATCAGATTAAGAATGATGGTTGATTATGCAACATTCTGATTCTGTAGGTGGATGCACCTCGTTTTACTGTGATGTCACTATTTTGACGCACAGGCTATGGGAGGCGAAGAGCAGGCGCTGGAGGCGACGGAGGAGGCCTGCCGCGTGTATGTAGGGAACCTGCTGCCCAAGGCTAAGGAAGTTCACCTCACCAGTATGTTCTCGCGCTTCGGGACGATCCACAGCGTCTGGATAGCACGCAGAGTACGGTCGACGTGATCGCCGTGTCTGCCTTTGTGACGATATTTCTGACGCTACCCGTTGCAGCCTCCAGGCTTCGCGTTCGTGCGGTTTGCGACTCCTGATGCGGCCCATCGAGCGGTAGACGCGTGTCAAGAGGATGGATCCATGGAGATTCTAGGGAAGGCTGTTCGCGTGCAAATGGCAGGAGATAAGGATATGAAGAGCTCAACAGCGAGCAATAAGCAGGCAAGCAGCCCCAGGACAGAGGAGGCAGATAATAGCACATTGGAGAGGAGCAATTATGACCGAAGTAGAAGAAGTCAGTTATCGAGAGACCAGAGCCATAGCCGCAGAAGCAGAAGCAGAAGCAGAAGTAGAAGTGAGAAATATCGAGTGGGAAGTAGCGAGCGACGTCATAGGCGATCGAGGAGTCCTATCTATTGTCGTGAAAGGCGTGCGAGTCAAGACAGATCAAGGTCAAGATCAGATTGCAGAAGACAAAGTAGATCACGATCCAGTCGACGAGGATCGAGTCGCAGCAGAAGTCGGAGTAGAGATCGTCGACTGTATGGACGAACAAGGAGAAGGAGAAGCAGGAGCGCTCGACGATAAAACATTTTAAACAGCTACACTGTACCACATGGACTTCGCAAGTATAGTTAAACCATACATTCCAGTTTTTGCTGCTCCTGCGAAGTGGTGGGGTACAGTAGCCGGTGACCGCGGAATGCCATCTTAATGAAAAAGGTCTCTGAAGGATTGATCGAGCGATACCAGCGAACTTGGACCATCAAGAATGGATATCGAGGTACACTCGAGTAAATCATCGCCTATCAGTTGACTCTCCCAGTGGTGTACAAACTTACTTTCTGTGTTCATTGGTTTCTCATCATCACCACTTTTCGCATGTATCACATGACGGTCATTAGTCTCCTTCTCGTTTTGTCCCTTTAACGCGCACGTTTCCTTGCCTTCTTGACTTTTTGTGCGCTCTTGAGTATCCAAGGAACAAGCTTTGGTTTCGCATAGCTGAGAATCCAGCTCCTCAGATAAACCCTTGTGTGGTGAATTGGGTGGGACAACTTTGGTCTGAGCAGGAATCTCATCGTCGACCTTTGCCTCAGCCCGAAGCATTTCTGGATTTGAGTGCATTGAAACTTCAGGCGAGGAACCGTTCACAATATCAGCACCAGCAGATCGCAAAGAAAACCCCACTCTGCTGCGTGGAAGAGGAATTTTAGTTTCCCCTCGCGCCGGTCGTGGGCGACACATCACTGACGTTATTATCGCAGGCTTGGTGTTGAGCTCTTTTGCCAGGAAATTGCTTTTACTACCTGGTTTTGCTTTTAGTTGTGGTTTACTCACATTACGACGGCGAGTAACATCAGCCTTACCATCAGCTTCTACAGCAAGCGTCGAGTGGAGACTAGTGAGTACAGCATGCTGCTCCAATAGGTGCTTCTTGACGTCTTCGTTCTGCTTTTTGAGCTCTTCACAAAAATCCACAATCTTTGTAATCGCCACTGGATCTGCTGCAACGCCACTTTTCGATACTGGTGCTTCACATAGGTGAGCTTCATCTTGATTAGATACAGTAATTGATGTTTCATTCTCCTTTCGGCCACGCAACGGTGAACCCGTCCTACAACAATCCTTCTCTGCAGCGCCTTTATCTTCACAGCTTTCCCGTCGGCTACCAGGGACATCGTCGGTTGCACTCCTCGACATGCGTCGTTGCCAGGACTGTTGTTTATCGTGTTCAAGCTGTGTTCGACGCTGCATCACCCGGACCCGTTATCAATACCATCAAAGGACAACTTGCACTCTTCCACTGCTACTCACCTTCTTCTCCTCGATCTGCTCCCGCAGTCCCTTAAAATATTCATCCTGCGATTGCTGCTGGAAATGTCTCCGTCTACCTGCTACAGCATTTTCCTCCATTTGTCCGCCTACAGTAGCTGTCGTTACAGCACGTTCAAGTCCTGGAACACTCGAGATCAACTCGCCGTCGTCCTCCCCCTGTTGTGGGGCGCTCTGCGATCTCCTCTGCAGCTGGTCTGCACCACCATCACCACCACTAATTTCCCTCTGCTGCTGCTGCTGCTTCTCTCGAATCTGTTGCTCTAGCGCCTCTCGCCATTCCGCAGACGTCAGCTGCTGCACTCCTCGTCGTCCCATTTTCGTCAAATGTCTCTTCAAGTTACATGTACCATTAAGATGGTACATCAATAAATCTTCTCATTGGCTAAAATCAATCCAATAATTGACCGGTGGAGACGGTTGATGAGCGCCTCACAAACGAAGCTCTAGTAGCTCTCCAGCCTCCGAAGTCATGCCGCTGTACAAGCAGGTTCTGCTCACCAACCTCAAGTCTCCGCCCAAGGATGTGGCTCGCGTGTTCCAGGACTGCGCGGCGCTCATCACCTCGCAGGGCGGGCTGATCCGTGCCACAGAGAACCGCGGAGAGAAGCGTCTGGGTTATGGCATCGAGGACCGTCGGTGGGGCGCTCTGCAGCGCCACTACGAGGGAAAACTCATCGTACAGCAGTTCAATACGTCTCCGGCCGTGCTCAAGGAGGTGGAGGCCAAGCTGAAGAACAGTTTCCCCATCATCCGCTTCCAGACATTTAAGATCCGCGACCCCTTGGACAAGCTGATGAACACGCGCATGACGTTGGAGGAGGCTCAGCTCCTGCTCAATCCGGAGGCCAAGGCCAAGGCAGAGAAAGAAGCGAAAGAGGCTAAAGAGGCGCGTCGTCCGCGCGACCGGAGCTTGGCTGACGTCAAGCCCGAAGACTTTTTCGACTTTGACGAAGAGAACGAGGCCGCGCACCTTAAGCAGTATGTGCCTGAATGGAAGCGTGATGCTCTCTTCGAGCCGGATGTTCCCGCACACCTCAAGACCAAGAAGAACTAGTGTGACAGCAACAACGGCAGATCGTAGCAGTACGGAATGTGGACAGGTGGAGCTTTTAAGTCTTATTGCCTATGTTCAGGTAGATAATAGAGAAAAAAATCCTCAGGAAAAAACAAGAAAAACATTGCAGTCCGATGCCGTTGCTGCTGCATGCCTGTTGCGTCGTGTTGCTGTTTATTATGGCTTCAAATTTGCTGCACCAAGTGTCAGTAGCTCCTCATCTTCCTTCAATAGCATCAGCAGCAGGACCACCAGCACACCTGCTCTTCAGCACACCAGCTATTCAGCAACACTTTACTTGGTCTTCTGCAGTTCCTTCCGTAACTGGTTGCAGAACTCGTCGTCAGCCTCATCGACATCCCAGTCGTCTTGCCACTGCTGTTTGATGTGCGCGTCCTTCTCCTCTGCTTGACCGTTCCAGTCTGCGTCTTCGAACTCCTCAAACTCGTCGTCCTCCTCTGTTACAACCACGAGCGTTGGGATCTTCTCACCCGTCGCAGGGGGCGCTGCCGGCTTGTTGGTCTTCTTCTCGGTTGGCTTGCTCATGTCTGTTTGTATGGGCGATCTTGCCTTTTGAGGGAGAAGAGCATTAACACAAGTGGACCACACTACATTCATGTGATGCACATTATATTAACGTACACCACACCACGAAGTGAGCTTCAATACGTTTTGCTTGCGTATCATCACCGGCACTTGTACTCTCGCCACTTCCGCGTCATGTGGCTCTCTTCGTTCGCCTCTGACGCCTCTCCAGAGCCCCAAACAGTGCGTGCTCATGTGTGGAGTTCACATTCTCCGTCTCTTTCGTCTCCAGGCGATGATGCGCTTGCTCTAGTCGCCACGACGGACGTGTCACTGTTGCGGCGTCTGCGTGTGGTTCACGGTTCGTTCGTGACGATTGAATTTCAGGAGCGCAGACATGTAGCAAGACTCAAATTGTTGCAGAAGAGTATAGTGATATCAAGTGAAGAAGAGCAAGAAGACGCAGAAGCAGCAAGGGATGTCACACTTTCTCCACTCCTGGCTTTCAACCTCGGAATCCCATTGCATTCGTCTACTGCCAGCCATGTGACTGTATTGGTAAGTCCTTAACTGGCCAATTATTGATAATTATGCTTTAGTACTGATGTATGTACCTACTGTTTTTACATTTTTTTAGCTTTCTATCTGTCCTGCTTCACCGAAGGATTTGGGACTGACAGAGCAGCAGTCAGTGCCTTTCCGTCGGAAACGACAAGAGCAACCTGCTTCCGCCTCATACGCAATGATTGCACCACTGTTGGTATCTAGTCTATCGCTTCGGCAACATACCTTGATGCAGCAACGCGACGGATTGCTGGATGCAATTCGAGCGTATTTTGCCACAGCCAAAGTGATGCAAGTGGGGGATGTCTTCGCGGTGGAACTTCGAGAAACGACCCAGTCGCACATATTGAAAGAAAGCAAGGAATACAAAGAGAAATACGAGCCGTACAAGCGCGTAGAAGTGCCTGCTGCATGTATGGTCTCGAGAGCAGGAGAAGTTGCTGAACCGGTGACGGAATTGATGCCACCGACTTTGGACCTCGACATTTCACTGATGTTCTTTCGAGTGGAGAAACTAGACGGCGCCAACAAAGAATCTTTGGCTCTAATGGTCTCAGATGCTACAGAACTGATGCAAGGCTCGTCAACTTCAGCACCTTCACCTGACGAAACGACAATCAAGCAATTCATGACTCAAAGCGAAAGCAGTGGGATTGGCCCGTCGTTTGACTCAGCGTTACCATCGACTACCCAGCAAAAGCTGTACGAGATGCTATACCCGGCACAACTATGCGAGATCCCAGTATCCGTTCTACTAAGTGGGGCTCGTGGTGTTGGTAAGCGGACGCTTGTCCATCAAGTGGCGAAGCAGCTGGGGGTTATCACTGTGGAGGTGCCATTCACTGAGCTCACGGGGCAGTCGGAGCTTCATTTGATGGAAAACGTTCGAGATCAGGTGTCGAAGGCTCAAGCGCTTTCGCCGTGTCTGTTGTATATCAGCCACTTTTTCCCTGTTGAAAAAGACAATGAGGAGGCAGAGTTGCGCATTGGCGCCGTTCTCTCTGAGTGCATTCGTTCGCTGAGTCAAAACCAACAAAATATTCCGTTGATCGCATGCGTAGAAGACGTGAACGAAGTCCCCAAGTTCATTCGGCAGTGTTTTCTCTACGAAATGCACCTTGAGGCACCTGATCAGCCCAAGCGACTCGAGTTCTTGCAGCACATGGCGGCATCAGTAGCGATGAGTGACGACGTGGACATGGCGGAAGTTGCTCAGTTGACAGCGGGCCGGACGTACGGGGAGCTGTCGGCAATGCTGGCAGATGCCGGTAGTCTTGCCATTGAGAGAATTCTTGGTGACGAGACGGATACCAGTGAAGGATCGCTAGAGGACTTGGTGTTTACTGAGTCAGACGATCTTCCACACGTGTGCTCCGTGTCAGCAAAAGATTTGGAGACTGCCGCCCAGAGCCAGCAAGCTCAGGCATCATCTGCTAACATCGGCAATGCATCCATTCCAAACGTGAAATGGACTGATGTAGGTGGTCTAGAAGATGTGAAGGATGAGATTCTGGACGTGGTGCAGCTTCCGATCAAGCACCCTGAGTTGTTTGCGAGTGGTGTCCGTCAGCGTTCCGGTATTTTGCTGTATGGACCTCCAGGAACAGGCAAAACACTTCTAGCGAAGGCCATTGCAACGGAGTGCAACCTCAACTTCTTAAGCGTCAAGGGACCAGAACTGTTGAACATGTACATTGGTGAAAGCGAGAAAAACGTGCGCCAGGTCTTCGCCAAAGCTCGCAGTTGTCGGCCCTGCATCCTCTTCTTCGATGAACTGGATTCGCTAGCACCGATGCGTGGGCGTGGGTCAGACTCTGGCGGTGTAATGGACCGTGTGGTATCACAGCTTCTGACGGAGATTGACGGTCTCAGTGGAGGTGGAAACGATCAGGTATTTGTTATTGGAGCCACGAACCGCCCAGACCTGCTGGAGACAGGATTGTTACGCCCTGGTCGCTTCGACCGGTTGTTGTATCTCGGCATTTGCAACGAGAAATCAGCTCAGTTGAAGGTGTTGAAGGCGCAGACGAGAAAGTTCACGCTGGCTGAGGGTGCCGACTTGGAAGCTGTGGTGGAGCATTGTCCGACCAACTTTACAGGCGCGGACTTCTACGCTCTGAGCTCCAGTGCACTAGCGGCTGCACTCAAGGACCGTGTTGAGTCGTTAGACCGGCAACTTGGTACGTATTACGTGTAGCATGTTTGCAAACGTAGGCTGTTCTGATATGGTATTTGTGGTGCCTGCAGAGGAAATTAACGCGGAAGACTGCTACAGTTCGAGCCCGATGACGATCCGTCTGCTTCTCAACAAATTGTCGCCTGAAGAGTTGCGTGTGCCTGTGAGTCAAGAACATTTCATGACGGCGCTTTCGCAGGTCGTTCCTTCCGTTTCGCCTGCAGAAATTCAGCATTACGAGAACCTGAAGAAACAGTACAGCTCCAGACAAACATGATCGCACCACAGAGGGCGTGTGAAACCTTCCAGGTGTAACACAAAACTAGTTTTGAAACTAGGCGAGTTCGAGGAAAATGTGTTTGCGAACAGGGTGCTCACACTTGCCTGAATTCGGATCGTATATCGTTTGTTGTTGTCGTTTGCCAGGTGTTGTGCAATGTCAGTGGTTCGAACAGTGTGAGTGTCGTCATATGCTTAACCCACTTGCTGTCCTCTTCCTCCACAGAGGCTGACCAGCTCTGGAACGTAAAGGGAGAGGTTGCATCCGTTTTGCCGTGTGTTGAAACTCAATCAGGACCTCACAATCGAATTAGCTCTGAACCTGCGACATCGTTCAACACCGCTCTCAATGGCTCGCTTCACTGCTTTCGTTGCTGCTACCCTACTGGCAATCTCTTCAACGTCTGCTGCGTTTTTGAATGGTGCAGCGTGGAGCAGCCAGTTCAGTAGTAAGATCAACACCTTACCCAAGGCCACTGGTGGCTGCTCGGTTTGCTTCTACGAGCAGCAAAACTTCAGAGGAGCCAAGTTCTGCGTCGGCAAGCGCGAGAAAAGCTGCACGAAGGTGAACCCGATCACGGCTCCAGGTACAATTGGGAGTGTCAAGTTCGGCAGCGGTTGTGACCTCGTAGCAAACGTACGAGTGGCAGATGTGCCCTACGGTCAGCATGTTGATGTCCTCTCAAAGGATGTGGCGAATACAGGGTACAACTCCAGTGGAGATCACTCTGTAATTGAAGTCTACGTGGAAGAAGCTGGCCGTGCCTGCTTCCTAGGCATTCCCAAGTCTGGAGATGGCTACGGTATCTGCTTGGTGAGTGATACTCCTTCTGTGGATGGGGACTACTCAAGCTCGATCACCGAGCTCATGCTGTTCAAGTCGGCTGCTAAGGACTTTGATGTGATTATCTACGAGAACCAGGACTACAACGATCCTAGCAAGTCGCCTGTCGCTTTAGACGTCTCGGAAGGAACTGGCGCCTTGTCCTACCGCTTCACTGAATACAGCAAGGATCTGGAGACGAGCACTACTGACAGCACCACAGGAATGAAGAATACTCTACAAAACAAGGTGGGGTCTGTCCAGTTTGTAACTTCGGGGATCGACGCTACAAAAGGAAACCCCACTCAAGCAAACCCCACTAAAGGAGACCCCACTCAAGTTGACTCCACCCCTGGATCAGTCGCTCCTGCTGCGTTCTCAGCTTAGACTTGTCACTGTGTTTACAAATGTTGATGTTTTGCCGTAGTCATTTGTGTCGACTTGATTGCCTGCTTGAGTTAAATATTTTGACGACTTGAATCTACTCGATACCATACTTACGCTGCACGTTATCGTTCGGGTGCTCCGTCACAATCTCCGATCGCTGCTTGCTCCAAACGAGTCGTGGTGGGATCCCCGTGCTATCAAAAAGATGAGCGTTAGGTACTCGGCTCGCCAGTCGACGGAAATTGCGTGTGATCAACGACGAAGCAGTGTCGATAACGGATCGAGGGACATCTCGCCCGTAGCCCCTACTGCGCTTGTCCACCCGCTTATAGGCTTCCGGCAATGGGATATCCAGACAAATCACGTGGACGTCGAAACCTGCCGCCTTCACTTGATCGATAGTGCGCGCATAGCTGGTGAAGCTCTTCCCACTGCCGTGCAGAATAACGTTCTTGCGCGACATCATTGCGCTGTGGAGGTTCTTCTTGAGAATGAAGCGTGCCTCGTCTCGACAAAGCTGGTAGCGTGTCTGTGGGCCTGGTAAGAGCTTGGCATGAGGCTTCGAGGCGATCCCTGCCGCTTCCGGATCTGTGACACTGCGACTTCCTGGTTCATTGCCCAAGCCCACGTTAAGCACGGCGTGATAGAACTCCGGGAGGAGAGCGATAACATCGTCAACGTCGAAGTTTACAAAATCTTGCAATGTGAGCTGCCCCATCAGATCGAGATGGCTCAACATTGTGGACTTGCCAGACCCGGGAATGCCTAACAGCAGCACGAATTTGGGGATGGTCAGGTCCTGGGGAGCTGACGAGTACAGTTGCTGCGCGATGCGAGCATGCAACCGCAGTCGCTTCGGCGAGAAGTAGCCCTGGTCGTTCGTGTGCAGCTTAAATGTGGACGTCGGCGGAAGCGGCGTCATGACGTCGGCGTCTAGTGGATCTGTATCGGAGTTCATTACGGTCGGGTCTGCGTTCTTGTTCAGCTGTCGAAGCACCGACGCCGTGCCGTCACTCACATGGGCACTTCCTCCTTCAACTTCACTCTGTGTCTTCATCGGGTCGGCTGTAGTTGCCTCGTTATCTGTCGGTACCACTAGCAGATTCTCCACTTCTGACGCGACCTTGCGCCGAAAAGAATAAGCGCTTTCGGGATCCAGTGTCGAGTGCGATGTGTCCAGGAACACTGGACCACATGTCTGCGTCTCAAGGATCTGGAAACCTTCTTCTGTGAGTGTTCCCATGAACTTGATCACCTTCTCCGGCTCGTCAGCCAGCGTCAGGAACTGTGTCGCAGAGGCTGCGCTGCTGTGGGAGTACGGAACGCCGTCGTCGTCGAAGTCTTCCACGTCGTCCATAGCCGCCAGAGGATCCTCGCTCTCTGCGTCCTGTTCATCATAAGGAACAATGAGCTCCGCATCGAACTCGTGAAGTATCCGCAGCAATTGCCGTTGACGTCGAGGGTCTCGACGGATTTGCAGCAGCAATTGCGAGCGCAGCAGGAGCTGCTCGTTGGTCACACAGAAGTTGACAGTCGTGAGGTGGAAGAAGGTGACAGCCACGAGAGATCGAAGTCGTTTCTTGAGTGCCGGCAGCTCTCGGTCCCGTAGGAAACACGAGATGGTGACACGCGAGAGCTCCGGCACGACGGTGGAGCGTACAGTGAGGCCTGTGATGTTCTGGTCCGCGTAGCCGAAAACGTCAGCGATCTGTGCCAAAGTGCCTGGCAGTAGCAGCGTAAATACAGTGTAGTATGAATTATTCGGTTAGTCGTAATCTTAATTATTATTAATGTTATGCACAGAACTGTTTGGATACCTGGTCGGTTGACAACTAGTGCCGAAATGATTCGCTCTTCAAGGACGTCGCCTTTATTCTTGCGCGGATCCTTCACGTTGGTAGGAGGAGCTTTGGCCGGAGAAGACGATTGAAAACGTAATGAGTTATTGACATGGGCGAAGGCGGACGTGAAGGGCGCGAGGCGTCGCCGCACCTGCTGCAAGAGCATCGCGATGTCGGCGGTCTCAATGACGTTAAGGTAGTGTAGTGTGGTGTACACTACAAACATTGTATACTACCTAATAGGTACATGTAGTACCTATGTGTAATAGTAGTTTCAAGTGCGATTAACAGTTGATCAAACAAAGTCTAACTATTTCTAGCTAATCTTGGTCGTGGGCTCTCTGTAACCCGAGCTATGAGGATGTTGCATGCAGCGTTCACGTCACGACCAGCCACGAGATTGCAGTCATCAAACAGCACTCGTGTAGTTGCTGATACAGCTTCGATCTCGGATAGTAGCTTTTCTTTAGGGGGTCTTTGACTACACGATTTTTTACGCAGCGCTTTAGCGTTGACTCTGTGGACTGTAATTTGACAGAAGACTTGTAATCCCACCAGGCTGAATACAGCGAATAGTATTTTCGCTTGCAAGTGTATATACATATGCGTCGCCGCATCGAGCGACTTACATCAAGTGCAATGGTGGTGGTGTCGTACGATTCGTACCGAACGCGACATGCAGCAACTAGATTAGCGTCCTGCACGTAATTGGTCCTCATGTGCCCATTTAAGCGATAAAATGGGTACCTGGAAATATTTACGTTGCCGGCTTGTTTACATGTACATTTGCATGCACGTGGCTCGATATTTCAATGCTTTAGCCATCGCTGAAGTTATAGTATGGATGTCGTTGAACACTCATCCTTTTGTGATCAAGTTGTCGCCTGTAGTCATATTGCCGGGTAACCGGATTAGATCCGACCCATTTTGACTGGAGAAAAAGGTCACTCGTACTTAATGCGCACCTTCCTTCTGGCTTTTTGGCCCTAGCGAAGAGTGTGGAAGTGACGGGGGAAGCGAAGGAGGAAGGAAGCGCTCGAGAGAGAGAGAGAAGCGGAAGGCTACAACCAGGCCAGGCCAGCCATGAATCCCGACCTCATGACGGTCCTGAGTATGCGCCAGAAGGAGATGTCCTACCACCAACTCGCGCTCGACAGTCGCCTCTCGCCTGCGACTTCGAGCGTTTTTGGCGCCAATTCACCGCTGCAGACGCCGCTTAAGGCCCCGTTGCCGCACTCCCCGGACTCTGTGCGTCAGCTGCCGCTGTCGTTCAGTCTGCAGACCGCAGGCTTCGAGCAGTTCGGCTTCACGTGGCACTGGATCGTCGAAGTGGCGGCCCATTTCGCGCTACAGAGACAGACCGCGCACTTCGCGAATCAATACGCGCAGGTGCTGCTGCGACGCCGAGCTGCGGCCTCGCAGGACAACTACGCAGCTGGATACGGAGAGGATGTGCGCCACACGCAGCGCCAGTTGCGTGTCCTCGGTCTCGCATGTGTCTTTATGGCTGCAAAGATCGAGGAAGTGCACCCTCCCAAGACTGCCGAGCTGGTGGCTTTCTTGGCTGAACGAGGGAACACACAGCTAGCAGCTGAGGACGTCGCACGTCTCGAAGTGGATTATGTTGTGGTAGGTAGTAGGAGTCTACTAGGAGGAATAGGAGGAGCCCACCTGGCTGGAGACAGATGGCTGACGGATATGTTGTTGTTTTTTATTCTTATGTTGATGATTGCCAGGAACTCCAATGGAACTTGCACCCCACGACACCGTACGCGTGGCTGCTGTTCATGGTGGCGGGAGGCTCGGCCGACCAACGCCCGCTGGACACCATGGGTGACTTCGTCAACCCGGTGCGCAACCAGTCGGGCACCAAGGAGCTGTTTGTGAACGCAATTCGCCTGGTGGACATCGCACTGCTCGACTACCAGGCCATCGAGTACTGGCCTAGTGTGCTGGCGGGAGCGGCGCTGCTGCTCGTGGACCCGGCACTGGACTTCATGTTCGTGGCGCAGTTCCTGCAGCTGGACCCCAATGTGCTCTGGGAGTGTAAGTCGTGGCTGTATGCCATGGCTTACGGGGTGTGTGACCTCGAGGCTGCGAGCACACAGGCCAAGGATCGCTGGAACAAGGTGCCTGCAGAGGAGCTACTGTTCATCCAGTCGCAGGTTGTGGTGCCTAGCCACTTGGCTTGCGGTCTTTTGCGACCGGACAATGTGGTGGATCTGTATTCCACTGGCATGAACACTCCACTCGGAAAGGGCTACGTCTTGGAGACATGCCCGTCGCCGTGCTCTCCCAGCGACAACTATGCTGTGGTGGCTCCACCCCCAACGTGTATGTGCAAGGGAAGTTACCACACGTGCGGTGGTGAGGAGACGCCAGGCCCGCACGTTTACCACTTCAAGTACGGCTGGCAGGGCATCGAAACCGGATTCATGGGGGAGTCAAACTTTGGGAACCAACAAGAACAACACATGCAGTACCCATAAGCGGCACTGGCTGAAACAACGATACAGAGGAGGAGGAGAAGGGAGCTGTGAAGTGGAAAAGGCAAGACCAATGTTTCGTGATCTTGATTGAAACGAGAGGGCGAGCAAGCTGGTGATCTGTGTGGCTCACTCGCTAACTCGCCGTCATTTTTTTTTCCTGAGGAAAGAGGGTGGAGATAACACAAAAATCAAAACAGACTCGGGTGGCCTCGCACGAGGAACCAACCGGCAAAAATCTTCGGTCAAGGCAATAGCGAAAATGGTCCATACGGTGGTGTTCGTTAAGATGATGACGCTGTTGATGATCGGCAACGTCGTGGCGTCTTTGGTCTCGATCGCCTCCAGGGGAGAAGCGTACAGCACCAAACTCACGATGTCGCGTACTGACCAGTATATACTCTTGTTTCATTTTTGTATGGGAGTTTAACAACAATCTTTGCTAAATGAACTTCAGCTAAGGTGTCATTGATATGAACTTCAATCTAACTAAGGTGCCAACCTTGAAATCCTTCTCAGTCTCAAACTTACTCAGTGAGAAGCAAGAGGATCTGCCTAGATCCAGGCCTGGACGCATTCATGACTGGAGGGGATCTGTGCGAGAACAGCGCTCACGTTCGATCTGGCAAGCAAGGGAAGATTTTCGCGAGAACCAAGCGAATTATTACCGCCAAGATCAAGAACTGTGCGAAGGAGCTACACTTCTACACCTGCGGATACTGTTCAAGACTCCACTTGAGGTTTGGCGACTGCAATCTCGTGGCTGGTCGTGACGTGAACGCTGCATGCAACATCCTCATTACAGCGAGCCACGACAAAGATTAGCTAGGAATAGTTAGACTTTGTTTGATCAACTGTAACGGAACGGTATGGATAACTCTTTTCTCGTTTCGATTGGATATGCACGTTGGCAACGCCCGTCAACTCACTACAATTTACTCGGTAAAACGAAAGGTGATCTTCATGGCAACGATAGTTACCGTGGGCACGAACAACTTACAACCTGCCTTCTTCTAGCATTCTTGCCGACCCCAGGCAGCTAAGCTTGGAATCACTGATACCGCGTACTAGTAGTAATTTGGCATCGTATACTTTGGATATCCTTGCTTAGCTCATTCGCCTGCCGCTTAAGCGTTAATAGCAGGTGGCTGGAACACTACAGGGATCTGCAGCTTTACGTGCTTCTTCGCCCAAAAGCCCGTTCGCTTCTTCGATGAAGCTGGAATCAGCACACCAGTCCATGCAGCAACATTCAATTTCATCTGCGCACGACGTGCACGCTCAGCTTCCTCTTCAGCAGCTCGACGCTCGCGTTCCTCCCGAAGATGCACAGCTTCGGCCATCTCCAGCTTCTGCATCTTGCGCCGACTTCGGATCTCAGCTTCACGTAAGGCATCGTCCGTAGCCGCAACAGCAGTGCGACGCCTTTTCTCCGTGCGAGCCATTTCCTCTTCACGCCGCGCACGCTTCCGCCGCTTTTCTTCGGCCTTACGCTCTTGTTTGTTCATGCGCTCCATATTTCTGCCAATATTGAGCTGCAACTTTACTCGTGTAGCTGTCGCATCGGAAGCATTTGTGTCGTCACGTGCGCCATTTGCACCACCGACAACGATCGTCCCAACAACAGAAGTTGCCGTGGCAACAGGAGCTGCGCTTTTGCTAGGTGTTGCAGCACTTCCAGTGTTACCAGCAGCCCCAATTCCAGCACTACCAGATTCATCTCGGTGTTTGCTGCTTCTATGGTGGTGTTTGTGGTGATGCTTGTGCTCAGTCTCCCCACCTGCAGTGGAGTGATGGTGCTTGTGGGATTTTCTTTCCCGCTCATCGCCGATATCGGATAGATCACTCCTCTTCCGCTTAGGATCGCTCATGCGCTCCTTACGCACTAACTCGCGACGTCGAGTCTTCTCAGTAACCTCCAAGGTCACATCCCCCCATAAATCGTCCACTACAGCCAACATGTGCACTGCTGCAGAGTACACGCTCCATCCCTCACGATCCTTGTCAGCGCGGTTATAAATCATTGCATTCTCGAAGGTCAATCGGACATCCCGAATGAACTCGCCGTGCACCTTGTACTCAAAGTCGGTGAGATTATCTGCAATAGTTGACAAGTCCATGGGGGTCTTGATAATGTCAAAGTAGTCTGGCGACAGTCCTGGGAACAGCATGCGGACGGGCTTTCGGAATGGCCAACAGTTCTTGTCGTGTTTCTGGCTGTTCAGCACCCGCAGCAGTTTTTGACACTCTTTGGCTTTTAGCTCAACCGGCACAGTACTGACAAATTCTGCGCGCTCACGCCTCAATTGTTCGCGCTTAGCACGGCCTTGCTCCCCGGAGATTTCTGGTACCGGGATGATTTGTAGCTCAGCGCATAACGAATCGAAGTACCACAGAAGGTGGGCAGACATATCGCGCACCTGAACTGAGGCAGGGTCATCAGCGCAATTAAACTTGACTGCGTTCTGGAAGATGAGCCGGCCTTTACGCAGAAACTCTGCTTGTATTAGCGTATGAGAGTGAAGCTGTTCACGCAGCGTGCGAAGGTCCATTGGCTCTGAAATGAGACTGGAATATTCGGCGGTGAGGTGCGGGAACACTTCCAGTAACGGATGGTTGAAGTGGAGCTTCGCCACTTGCTCGATCTTCGCGAGGCGATTCAGAACACGGTCACAAGCAGACTCCCAAGAATTGAGATCCGACTTCTTGTGTTTCTTGCTCTTCTTGGTTGATGAACCAAGGTGAGGCTCCACTTGGCCTCGTTTCGAAGCAACTGCTGGTGTGGATGGAGTGTCTGAAGGTACAGCTTTAACTGGGACAGCAACTGGAGCAGGTGGAGGTAAAGCAGAGGCAAATGATCCAGTGGTTGAGCTTTCCTGTGTGGTCAGCCCCGTATCCTACGCAAGCAAAACAAAGTGAATGTTAGCCGGAAGGTAAAATATCAATAAGAGCAACATGATTCGTGGCTCACCTGCACCGCGGTAGGGAGTTTGCTTCGCTCTCTCTTCTCCTTCTTCTCGCGCTTTTTCTCCTTATCTTTCTTCTTCTTCTCCTTTTTCTCTTTCTTCTCCTTCCTCCGCTTCTCTTTCATTTCTTTGCGTAGCCGCTTCGCCTCCTCAGGAGTGAGACCAGCTGCGTTGGAAATGTCGAGAGTTTGGTCTTTATTCACACTCGAAGCAGCTGCAGCAATTGGAGCAGCTTCCGGCTTCACTTGAGAGACAGGCTTCGATGAAAAGGCTGGTTTTGCTTCGGGTGCCTTTCTGCTGCTACTGGGTAGTTGTTTTTCCCTTTTCAAATCACGGACAGGAGTGCTATTACTGCTCAACCCCGCTGCCGAAGCCGACGAGGACTTCTTGGTCGGGGAGGGAGCAGGAGATTTCTTGACGGGCTTGTGAAGAGAAGCCAATCCTGCTCCGGCAACTGGAGCACGGGTCTTAGCATCCAGTGGTCTTGTCGGGACTGATGATTTCGATTGCACAGCTGTAGTGGATGAAAGAGTGGCTGTAGACTGAGCCGAATGAGTCGGCGTCTGAGTCGGCGTCTGAGTCGGACCATTCAACATGCCGTCAAGTGGGCCCAGCTTTTCATTGCACAACTCTACAAAATAATTGCGCAGGTTCGTGGCCATCGCTCGGATGTCCGCACCTTCCACCGGATCACTATTATACTTGTGACAGTTGGAGAATATTAAGTGCACGTCAGCACTGAACTCGTCGACGCTGCCATAGCGATCGCTCTTCAACTTGCGCTCAATTTTAGCGAAATCCATAGGCTCTGAAACGATCGTCAGATAATCGGGGTATTTGGTCGTATCCACCGCAGTCAAAAAGGGTCCGGCCGTCTTGATTTCAATCCCGCGGAATCCCTTCATTTTGTGTCCTCGTAATTGTTTCATAATACCCAAGCAAATGTCTTTCTCAGGTAACCCCCCACCAGACTCACGAGGCTTCGATGATTTCAAAGATTTTGACGATGACTTTGACGACGATTTTTTCTTGGTCTTTTCGTGCCCGCTCCCTGTTGCACTGACCACAGGTACAGATGGAGTTACTGACGAGGAGGCATGCAATCCAGTAGGAATAGGTTTGGCCTTCGACGAAGAAGACGATGTAGACCGCTGTTTTTCTGCAGAAACCCCGCTACCGCTCGCCGAAGAACCGAATGCAGCGCTTCGTGAGTGTAAAACACGTAATAACATCTCCGCAGATTCGCAGTACGTTTGACCCTGAGGGTCTGGTTTCCAGTAGCGAATGCAATTGTCGAAAACCAGCTTCATACCAGCGACGAATTCTGATGTGTGCTTGTACTCACCCAGATGCAATTTTGACGAAACTGTACCGATATCCATGGGCTCCGTCACGGTTTTATAATAATTGTACGGGATTTGGTCAGGAGAGTCGTAGTACGACTCAACCGGGTACTTAAACCATTGTGCTGTCTCCTGGCCATCCGTGCGATGAGCAAGTATCTCGTGAATAATTTGGTGACACTTCCATCGCTCCGGAACGCCAGGCCAGGAGCCTCCAATCTTAGCAAATTGACTCTCGAACAGCTTCATGAGAGTGACCGCATGGTTTCGCATCACCTTGCTTAGAATCACATCACTGTTATACACCAAGCAGTTCGAGAAAATGAGGCGCATGTCGTACGCGAAAGCATCGATAGTAGGGTAGCTCCCGCTGCGTAGCTTCTTTTGGACGCCGTACAAATGCATACGGTTCGGGACTTTAATGCGATAATCCGGGAAATGGGTCAGGTCCACTGGTTGAAGGAATGGCGCTGCAGGGCTGATGTTCCCCTCCTTATACTTGATCAGCTTCATCAACAGCGAAAGACAAGCCGTCATTTCCGCGTCTGTCATCTGCACTCCAGAGGTCTGTTCTCGCTTCACCAGTGAAGTACTGCTGTGCAAAACAGGAGCTGGTGGCGTGGCACTACTCCTAGGCACTGCTTCCTTCGTCGCTACACTGGAAGACACTGCAACTGAACTCTCATGCTCGCTGCGGTGGGATTTCTTCTTACTCTCACCATTGCTGGAGCTGGAATGCCTGTGTTCCCTGTCCTTCTCCCTGTCTTTGCTTTTCTTTTTAGACTTCTTCGACTTCTTGTCCTTTTTACTGTGTTTGTGCTTGTGTTTACTGCTTTCCTCCCCGTCTTCTCTGTGGCGGTGGTGGCTACTGGAGCTCCGGTGGTGGTGGTGAGAAGACGACGAGGAAGAGCCGCCTTCTCCCTCGCGCCTGGTAGCTTCACCACTTTCGGATCTCCGCTTCTCCTCCTTAGCTTCTCGATGAGCCGCTTTAGCTGCGTCGTCCGCCTTGAAGACGTTGTCAATAGCCTTCGCGTAGGCCGTCTCAAAGACCCTCAGCAAGTGCTGCGCTGCCGCATACACCGATCCCTTGACATCCTGGTCATCTTTATTGTACACCAGCGCGTTCTGGAAGACAAGACGCACGTCCCGTGCGAACTTTTCGTGGGATTTAAAACGACAGCGAGAGGGTTTCACCCCCAAGTTCTTCTTGATAGTGCCCAGGTCCATGGGTCTTTTGATGACCTTTTCGTAGCCAGGGATGTCCACAGGCGTCATGAACACCCACGACCAGCTCTCCTGCACGCGTGGGTTCGTCAGCAGCTCCAGGAGCCGCACACATTCGGCATGGGCTGTCTCGGAGATCATCACTCTTGCTTTCCGCACTCCCCAGCAAGTTCCATACTGAACTCGAAATAAGTGCGATTTGGAACGATTGGTGGCAGTAGTAATGTTACGCCACTATTTGTACATATCTCACCACAGTCTATTTTGTGTGTCACACAAACGATAATCACATCAAAGCGTACTAAAAGTACCAAGAGGAATGGCGTCGGCTGGGGGTGAGCGAATGTCCAGTAGCGACTTCAAGAAGAAGCGCGAGATCGAGGAGGCGCGGAAGAATGGCACGCTGCCGCCTGAGCAGGATGCGGATGGAAATCTCATTAACCCGCACAACCCCGAGTACATCAGCAAGCGGCCGTGGTATTTGGGTGACTCGGGGCCGTCGCTCAAACATCAGACACTGCAGCATCAGGCGCATCTGCTGTCGATCCACGAGGCCGATGAGCTGTATATTAAGGGGAAGAAGCAACACTCGGCGTCAAGTGCCGGGAGACAGCGAAAATGGCGTAAGGGAGCGTGTAAGAACTGTGGATCAATGAGTCACAAGACCAACGAGTGCGTTGAACGACCGCGCAAAGTGGGAGCCTGGAAGACGAACAAGGACTTAAAGAATGACGAGGTGGTGGTGGATGTGCGCTCGGAGAAGTTCGGCAAGCTCGCGTTCGACGCCAAACGAGACCAGTGGCTCGGTTACGACCCCAAGGAACACTCCAAGACCATCGAGCGGTACGAAAAGGTGGACGCTGCTCGGAAGAAACTGCGTGCTGAGGAGATTAATAAAAAGCTCAAGGAGTCTGCAGGCAAGAAGAAGGAGAAAAAGACGCGAGAGAAGACGACCGAGGGTGGAAAGGACTCGGGGTCCGACTCGGACTCGGACTATGAGTCCGACCTGGAGTCGGAAGACGAGGAGTTTCGTGATCATGACGAAGGACCTATGTTTACTGAGCGAGTGGCACGTCAAGGAGGTGTGGGCGGTGCTCAGATGAAGACGACGGTGAGAAATTTGCGTATTCGAGAAGACACAGCCAAGTACTTGCGCAATTTGAACCCGAACTCAGCCTACTACGACCCGAAGACTCGATCTATGCGTGATAATCCGAATCCAGAGCTGAACCCGGAGGATACAACATTCATTGGCGATAACATGGCGCGTTTCTCGGGCGATGCACAGAAGCTAGCGTCTGCACAACTCTTTGCGTGGGAAGCTTACGCCAAGGGAACGGATATTCACCCGCTTGCAAATCCATCGCAGGCCGAGTTTTTGAAGAAGCAATATGAAGAGAGGAAAGCTGCACTGGAGAAGGAGAAGAGCCGCAAGATTCTAGACAAATATGGAGGCCAAGAGCATCTCGAAGCCCCACCCAAGGAGCTCTTGCTGGCACAGAGCGAGCACTATGTTGAGTACTCACGTGACGGCCGTGTCGTTAAGGGTCGTGAACGTGCAGCTGTGCGTTCCAAGTACGTTGAGGACGCTTTCGAGAACAACCATACCAGCATCTGGGGCTCGTGGTTCGATCGCAGTGAAATGGCGTGGGGATATGCTTGCTGTCACTCGAAGGTCCGCAAGTCGTACTGCACAGGTGAAGACGGGAAGAAGGCTGTCGAAGAGTCTAAGCTGGCTAACACAGAGCGCGCGATGCTTAAGATTCCTGAGAAGCTTGAGTCCGGGCAGACTGACAATTCTGTTTCCGCTCAGGCAGGAGGTGTCATCAGTAAGCGCAGTGAAATGTATGGTGAAAATATTGCTCCAGAGCTGGACGAAAAGAAGCTTAAGAAGGCTATCAAGAAGGCGGCAAAAGAGAAGAAGGCAGAGCAAGATGACAAGAAGCGCAAGTACAACTCCATGGGCAACTACGAGGTGAAGGCTGAAGAAATGGAGGCCTACAAACTGCTGAAATCCCGCGGTGAAGACCCCATGGCAAAAGTACTTGGTAGCGATGTTCTACTGGAAGAAGATGACGAAGGCAAGGGGAAACGGGCAAGGCGCTAACGCTTTTGAATTACACGCAGCTACTTGGGCATGATGGCCCAACTCGCGCGGGGTGCGATTACCTATCAATTTTAGTAGCAAGCCTTGAAACAGGGCACGGCCGTCTAGGGAAAAAGCTGATCCAGGATCTGGATGGTCTCCTCCGGGTTCTTGACCGAGTGTCCGATGGTGCGCTCGCTCGTGTAAATCTCGTAGTCGTTGCCACCCTGGAAGCGCCAGATAGGATTAGTCGGGGGTTCTAGACAAGCAAAATCAATCAACTGAGAGCTTGCTCACCTGGTGCGTCTTGTCACCGAAAAAGTGGATCTCATCGTAGTCCTTGGCGTCCAGGTAACGCAGGCAAAAGGTCTTGTCCCAGCCCTGAGCATAGTAAATTTTTTATCTTTTAAGTCTACAAAGAGTACGTTGCAATACTGCATTGAAATCCTTACCGTCGGGAACACATCGAACGAGATCTACACAATATAATTGCCCAGACAAAGCAAGTTGTTAGCCCATAAAATACATTAGAAGACCAAAATAATGCCTGCGCTACCTGTCCGCCAATGGAGTAGGTCAGGTTGTACTCCGCGAACTCAGCACGGAGCTTCTCCACGAAAGTTTCACGGATCTTGTGGATGTGGTCGTACTTCTCGAACTCGTCACGCTCCTCCTGCGAGCAATTGCGGCCGATGGGCGACACGTTGATCATGCCCATACGGAACTCCACAAAGGTGCCACGCTTCACGGGGATGTCCAAGTCCGCGATGTAACGCAGACAGTAGTTCACCAGCTTGTTGATCTGCGGGTTTGTGTACTGACTCTTGAGGTTCTGTGCATACAAAAGCAAATATTAATCTTCAAAATGCAGCCCAACAGGACAGAAAGCAGATCTATTCGTTTACCGTCTCGCCCACGAGCTTTCCATCATGATAAGCCACGAGTCCGTTCTCCGAGAAGCTGTAGTCGAAGTTGTTGGTAACTGCATTCAACGAAGAATGTCCATAAGTTCATGCATCTAATAGTCCGTCCAAATAGCAACCATGCAGTAGCGTACCGTCCTCTCCAAGTTGCTCCTTCTGCTTCACCAGGTCGGATCCGCCCACAACGCCAATTGTGATGTTCTCACGCAGTTTTTTGAGACGCTCCAGCATCTCAGGCGTTGCGGTTTTACGCGCAGCCGTTAACGTGCCATCCACGTCGAAGAGGGCGATGGTGCGGGGGTTCTTGGGGGCCATCGAAGCTGCTGGAGATCGAGATATTGCGCGAATGTCCACGTGTCTGCTTGCGTACTGTACAGTACCACCGCCGTGCATAGAAGATCGTTTTTATGTGGTAAACATAAATAACCTATTAAAGCGAATCATGTGATCGCAAATGAAAAGAAGCAGGTTGCGGCTGTTTGCTACACTTGAAGTGACTGCTGTATCAATCACCATGCAGCCCTCGTATTCGCCTACACGCGTGACGATCGACCCTAGCAGTGGCCGCCCACGCTTCGATGACGACGGAGACGTAGTGCTACGTGCACTGTCGTTCTCTCCTGGCGGTAACAGACGTTCGTTCAATGCTCCACCGAAGATTCAGCCATTTTCGTCCTGTTCGGGACTGCGTCTCTTGCTTCAAGGCGTCGTCCATGCTGTGTTAGCAGGGGTTGTTGTGGCAATTGTGCTGTGCCCCGTTATGATTGGCTTCGCGACTATGATCTTCAGCCACCCAGAGTTCTCGAGCTCCCTCCCCATGCTCACCAAACTCGTGTTTGCCTCCAGTATGGTGCATCAAGTTGTGATCACGAGCCTCTCTCCATTGCCCTTTGCAATCGGACAGGTGCAGGATACCGGAATGATCTTTCTAGCCAGTATGGCCTCCTCCATAGTGACGGAGTTGGGGCCATCCGTACCGCTGGAGGAACGGATCGCGACTGTTCTGGTGCATTTGAGTATCAGCACGATATTCGTGGGCGTGGGGCTTATCCTTACTGGGAAGGCAAGACTAGCCTCGCTCGTACAGTACCTCCCAACGCCAGTGATAGGTGGGTACTTAGCCTATGTCGGCTTCTTCATGGTGAAGGGTGGTGTGTCACTTGCAACTGGAGTGAGTCTTGCCTCTGTGCAAGGCTGGGCTGAGCTCGTGAAGTCTTCTCATACGCTGATGCTGCTAGCCCCGGGCTTGATCGGAGGGATCTTGCTGGCAGTCCTGACCTCACGCTTCCGGCACTTTGCTGTCTTCCCCACGTGCATTCTGGTGCTACCTGCCAGTTTTTTCTTGGTGGTTTGGATATCTGGCTACTCTCTGGATGATGCACGGGCTGCAGGGTTTCTAGAGGACGATGGCGCTGGTGTTCTCGTGACGGATGTTTACGCGCTGTTTGAGTTTGGCCGCATTCACTGGAGTGTTATGCCTGCTCAAATCCCCACACTGCTGAGCATGTTTGTGATGATCGCCTTTGCCTCGTCGTTGGATATCGCTTCTATTTGTATGGGAACCACCAGTAACATGAACTACAACACGCAACTGAAGACTGTTGGTGTCTCCAACCTTGTCAGTGGACTCCTGGGTGGCTACACAGGCTCGTATATCTTCAGCCAAACCTTGTTTACCTCGCGTTTTCGCCCTAGTGCAGCAGCTGAATCTCGGTTTCCAGGGATCACTAGGTTAATTGGCGCCACTCTCGCTGTCTGTGAGTTCGCCATCGTTGTGACACCAATTTCTTTGATGGTTGTTGTACCTAAGTTCCTGTTTGGAGCAGTGATGATATTTATTGGCATTGACCTGCTCAAAACCTGGCTGGTGGGTGTCTTCCACAAGCTTCTCTTCGCTGAATATCTGACTGTAGTTGGCACATTTTGCTGTTTAAACGTCTTCGGGGTGCAATTGGGATTGGCTACAGGCGTTGCGTTGGCAGCAACGAGTTTCCTCGTGGAGTATGCCAAGACGCAAGATGTTCGAATTGTACACAAGACCAGCAACGTTATTCGCAATGCTGATCAGCATGCGTTGCTCTACGGAGCGAATTTGATTTCGAGTGACGATGACTGTGGCACCGCGTCTCGACAGCAGGAGGCAATTGTTATCATCGAGCTCCAAGGCCATATCTTCTTTGGTTCAGCCACTCGCATCCAGAACTGCGTCAAAAGTGCAGTTTACGTTCGTTCGACGCTCAATGGAGATCGCGACGAGGATGCTCGAAGTGCTAGTATTCGACAGTTCCCAGAGATGAACAGGCAAGCAGAAACGTTGCCACTCCTTGCTAGACACGAAGCTCGAATCACATATACTACAGACGAAGACCGGATCGAAATGCCATTCCCCCTGGTGAATCTCCACGGGCAACCAAGAACTGACTGCGATAGGAAGCCAACGCGATTCGTTGTGTTGGATTTTTCCCAAGTTACTGGGATGGACGCAACTGCAGCACGTTCGTGTTTCTTGGCGCTCAAACTGTCGTTCAGTCTCGGCAGAGTTTGTGCAGTCTATTGCGGCATGAGTCCCAGTGTCGAGTTTCTTCTACGAGCCAACGATGTGATTTCAGCAGATCCGACCCAAGGAGAGGAGCTCGTGCATGACGAAGGAAAACAAAGAGAATGCTACGTCACGTCTGACCTGGATCTGGCACTTGAGTGGTGTGAGCAGCAGCTTATCCTCTCAGCAGCCAAGAAACGGTCGATTCGATCAGGACGACACTTGGTTCACTCGCCGCTGAATTCACCAGCGCTGCCCCTCGCTCAAGTGTTCGCTGCGTATCTTTCAGACACTCGAAAAGGTGATCCTGCAGTACTCCAACACTTGGAGGAGCTGGCTCAGTGGTTTACAACGAGTGAGTGGGCTCCCCAGAATAATATTTTCCTCATCGGTGAGAACTCGAGTGCTTGGTACGTATTGCTACAAGGAACCGTTGAGCTAATGACGATCCCCACGGAGGTTACGTTGCTGTCGGACTCACCAAAGTTTGAGCATCCCGAACCTATTCGGTTTCAGGAAACTCTAAAGTTCCCAAGCAAAGGCGAAATTCAGCTGAATAACCGAAGAGAACTCGTTGGACGTGTGCGACCTGGCTGCATCTTTGGCGACATGGACTTCATGCTGGAGCAACCAAGAGTGATGGAGGCGACGTCCACTGCAGCTAACACAGTCACTGCATCTTTTTCACGGAAGGAGATGAACAAGCTGCGTGAAAGCCGACCCGAGTTAGCTTTCCTCCTCCACGAGATTTTGTTGAGAGCGTCGTACATGACTTTGACTGAGAAACTTCATTCGCTTGCCATTTAATCCTTTCGATTGCGACGACGGTGGAGAATTTCAAGAACCTACGGATCAAATATACGGAGGTTGTTAGTCAGATATATTACAGCAGCAACGAATGGCAAACATACTCCATCAGAACCGACTGTGTCATTTTCCCTCTCGGGCTGCATCAACGCAGTCTTCAGGACACTTCGAACATGCTCCTCGACCTCCTCTGGTCGTGTCTCATTTCGTCTTTGTAGATCGACTCTGTTTCTGTTGGAAGCTGAACGTGAACCAAGTCGACTTGGTGGTGGCTGCGATAGTCGTCGGAGCGATGAAGATTGAACAGATCCCAAAGAAGCTGATGCTGACGCAGGTCTTGTACGTGTGGTCAGTTGCATCAAAGTTTGTAGCTTTGGCTTTTGACTCATTGGCTGTGGAATGCCATGCACAGTTAACCGTTTCCGATCGATTGGAAATTGATTGCCTTGTAGTCCCTGGTAAAATTGTTGAGATCCCCACGTGACATGCGTTTCTCTCAACTGACGATATCGAGCTGTGAGTGCCGCTAGTAAAAGATCCTTTTCCTCTTGAGCCAACTCGGCTCGCACCAGAGATACACGTTGAGACTCTGCTCGGTTGGCTGCAGCTTCCAGTTGACGCTCCTGAGCTTTAACCTGTGCTTTTAGTGCGTCCAGCCGAGCGTGGAGGTCATCCAAATCAGTTTCAGACCACGCACCTACACAAATTCCGAGTTGATTGTAAGCAGCTTTCATCAGCCGCTTCAGACGGGTGAAATCACTCTCGAGGGTACCGACATTCGGAACACTTTGCCGAGTACGTTTCATCCGCTCCTGTTTATTCTTTGCCTCAGTAGCACACAAGCGTTCCAGACGTTCAAGCATGCGACGTCTCTCATAGTTAACTCGTAATTTCAATTGTTCGCCAAATTTTTTCTCGAATTCGTATCGCAATCGAGTTTCAAGCTCCTGCTGCGTCTCCAGTGAGCTGGGGACTTCAGGTGATGTAGCTGCTTCACTTACTTCTAGGCGGAGAAAGGATGTCACAATGTGTTCCAAACTCCGGCCGTTATCACTGCAACCTCCCGAGATTTGACCCTCCTCCTTCTGCCGCACCTGACTCTCATTCCACTTGGTCACGGCGTGCTCCAACTCACGCCAACGTACTTCCACAGCCATTACACGTTGTAAACGACCTGTCAACGCCGCTAGCTGATTCTGTGTGGCCTCTTCCAGTTTCTGCGCACCAGCAAATGCTTGCTCTCGACCCTGCATTAACGTCTCCATAGTGTCGAATTCGTTCCTCAAACGGGTATTCTCTTCTGCAGCATCAGCTAACTTGCTTTCGTTATCAATCAGAGCTGAACGCGCTTCGCCAAGTAGTTTTATAGCCTTTAGCTTTTCGTTTTCCGCATGCGCATTAGAAAGCTGCAGATCGCGTAGTCGCTGTTTATCGCTCTCTCGAGCACTTTCAAGTTCAGTAACACGAGATTTCAAGCTTGCCACTGTCTGCGTTGCTGCATTAAGGGACTGTCGAAGCGCAGGAACAAGCAGTAGATCATTTGCCGTTGCCGTTGCCGTTGCCGCTGCTGTTGACGGTGACGGGGTCGATTCCAGACCGCGAGTGATGCTGTTCTTCGCGCTTTTGTCCCCTCCCACTCGATTCATACTCTCCGTATTGCTTTCCCTCCGCGAGAGACTTGAGCTGCGTCTTTTAGGCCGTGCAATGGATTTTACCAACGTGTTCCGCAACTGATCCAGCTCTGTGCGCGATGTCCGAAGAGCTTCAAGTAGTTGTGTGTTGAGGGTCTCAAGTGACTCATTAGACCCCCGCATATCGCTTAGTAATGCCTGAAGGTGACTCTCTCGCGTCTTGTGCTCAGCTATGAGCTGACGTTCACGTTCTGCTAATGTTACGGCTGCCTGTCGAGCCTCTTCAAGCCGCAAACACTTTTCCAGGCGAGTTATCCTCTCCACTTCCTTAGACATAGCGGTCCGCACTCGACGTAGAGCTGCCTCCCCCTTCTGTTCTTGCAGCTGCACAGCTCGTTGCCCATCGCGTTCAACTTTGGCTAACGTTTGCGCGAGACTCTCGGCGACCTGGGCCGAATGTTTACTGATGTTTGTGGTAAAATTATTAAGACCATTCGACAGCACATCCTGTAGTCGGTCGTGGTAAGCCGTGACCTGCTTGCGCCATGCAAAGTCCCCACGCACAAGTTGAGAGCGATCATCGAAGTCACTTTGGAGCTCCTGGATGCTGTCGTCCAAGGCTTCACTCTCTCGTTGCAGCATTAACTCGAGCTCTACTTTCCAGGTTGCGAACACGAATGTTGGTGCGACAGCAGAGGAAGAAGAGTCTTCGGCGGGGGCTGTCGATGGTTCGTCCAAGCCTTCGGACTCATCTCCACTTGGGTGTGATCGAGATGGAGCGACCGTAGTGGCTTCCTCCATGCTAGGTAGCGCCTTGCAAATTCGTCACAAGCTGTAGCAGTGGTTGTACCAAGTTCCGTCCGCGCAAGTAGTCTGTGTGGAGCGCTAGGACGCTTGCGCCTGTGGGGCACAGTGAGAGACACGCCTTTTACGGCAGCTTCGACCTGGCCTAGCTTTTTGTCTGGGCTGATTTTGGCGTCGCATCAGACGGTTAAGAGACCGGACAACTCACGGTGGTTGGGGATAGACCCCAACCACCGCAAAATGAGCTCGTATCCTGTGCTTCATCGTGGTGGTGCGCTCGCTACAAGCACTCCTCTGCTGTGGCGCAATGCAGGTACATGTCGTGAAAATACCTTCTAAACGTATGCCAAGTTACGCCTCTCATTTCGCTGTATTGAGCGCGCTAGACTGGTGTGATGTTTACCCCAACCAACTCAGTGAGCTTAAATAAAATTAAGCCTTAATTAGTTTACCACAACCAACTCAGTGAGCTTAAATAAAATTAAGTCTTAATTTAAGCTTAAATAAAGTTAAGCTTATTTTTCTAGGTACCTAAGGAGGCCCATCATTGAATTAGAGAGGTTAACATTCCATGTAGCAGTTACGACGGTACCTTTTGAAATGTCGCTCACGGTACTACTACCAAGGGAGGACTGATAACGTGGCAGCTTTTCTTAAAAGAGGATATCCTGGCCGTGTACATATGTCGTACAGAGCAGATAGCGCCTTGCAAATTTCGTCACAACCTGTAGTAAATGGTTTTCCATGCTTGTACCAAGTCTCGTCCGCGCAAGTAGTTTGTGTGGCGCTTCATCCCGTGCGGCAATTTTCTGTACAGTGAACGACGTATTAATACGATATATATATGTCGCCAATTCGCATTTAAACGAGCATTAACAGTAAATGGTTGGTATTTTACCATCGTGAAATTCTGAAAAGTATCACCTCTCCTCTCTTCTTTCACCCATCCTGAACAACATCATTCTCCGGATATCGAGGGACATTTCGAGCTCAAAGGTCAATTTGAGGGACAGGAGATCAAGATTTCGTGTCGTACAAATCTTGGTTGAAAACTCTCAAAACGCCTGACTTTGAGGGATGGCGAATCCCTCGAGAAGTGACGAGTTGCAAATTCTTCACAAGCGTGCTGCAGAAATCTGCGCGAATGCAGTAAGCGCACGTTCACGAGCGGTCTATCGGAACTCATATGTGTGCGGTTTCTTACGGTTCGGTCACCGATTCTACGTGCTTTTTTTGTCAAGCTGGTACCAAATGAAGATAGATCAACTGGACAGACAGATGAGCCCATTCTCCTCTTCGACTGGCTATCTATAGACGAGAAGATTGATCGAGCAGCTGTACTAGAGGCATTGGATGGAGAGATATCTCAGCCACCGTTCAAGTTTGACAAACTAGATGCTGAAGATTTCGTAGCATGGCTTCTCACGCTACGCACTGTTACAGGCGCGCACCCAAGCTATTCAGCATTAAACACACATCGAGCTGGTCTGTTTAACATGTTCCGTGTAAACAACGAGGTCATGCCTAAAACGCTGGAGCGTCGACTGTCAGATCACTTTAAGGGTCTAAAGAGATTAATTGCAGACGAAACAGCAGCAGGATCCGGACATGCGATGGAAGTGGGTAAAGACTCACTACAATACGATCTCTACAAGTATATTTGTTCTGAAATGCTGTCTGACCTCTCCCTGGATATGGTTTTCTCGCTTATGTACATGATCATTGCTCGGAACTTAATATGCCGTTCGGCGAATGCTTTTGGTATCATGATGGATCATTCGGAATGGAGGGATGCCGCCTTGTGTATTTATTTCTCTCACATAAAAACGATCAAGCTGGAGACAGACCTCGCTATCCGCGGCATGTATATGCTAACCCACTTGAACCTGCAACCTGCCCAATTCTTTCACTAGGTATCTACTGAAGTGTTTTCACTATTGACTCTTCAAGTAGTAAACTTTTTCCCGGGGGAAGCCAATACGACCGATTCCGCAAGGAGCTGGGTCGCGTATATAGCGTTGCAGAGGAACTGAAGAGGAGAGGAGTCAAGCCGAATGATATTGGCACACATTCACTTCGAAAAGGTGCTGCTATGCTCGCAGCTTCTGGCTCCACGGCATGTCCGTCGTCGACGGCCGTAAACTTGCGAGCAGGTTGGTCTTTAGAAGATGTGCAAAATACCTACCTGCGATATGAAGGTGCTGGTGATATGCATGTCGGAAGAACAGTGACTGGGTTGCCGGCGGATTCACATACATTTGCGTGACTCCCCCCGCACTCTGAATATCTGGACGACGTGGTAGAGCAAGCACTTTCAATCCTTTTTTTCCAGGGGCACCAACCACTATTCGAAAGATGCTCGAGTTTGCGCTGGCTTCGGTGGTTTATCATCGAAAATTCCTAACGACAAAACTTCCGCCATCGCACGTTTTATTACGTACCCCATTGTTTTTAACTCACCGATCTCGCTGGAAAAATATTTGGCGGAACTCTAAAGCGAGAATGTACTCTATGAGCCACAGGTGTTCCACCTTACGTCTCAATCCTCGTTAACATGGCATCGTTGCAACAGAGTGCGGTTAGAACACTGGCAAAATTGATTCCTCACAGACTGACGAAGTAAAAGATATTGCTGGCGAGCATAAACGCCGAGCTATTGGTGCAGGCACCGTTACTTACGATGGCTTGAACGAAATGATCATGCGGTGCCTTGATTCGGCGGGTGTGACATCTATTGTGCGTTGGAAGTCAAACATACGATCGATCGTATTGCGCCAGCAACTCCCTGACGCCAGCAACCAACGCAGAAACCTACAAAAACTACCACACAGTTAGCTAACCAAGGCAGATAGGTAGCTAACAACACCAAACTGCAGCTAATCAGACAGCTTTAAGGCGAGCTTGCGGCGATGAGGACGCAACTCGACACCTGAACCCCCACGATGTCGGACACCAGCATGATAACAGCTTCCTCCAACGCCAAAGAAACCTAAGATCAAGGATGTGCGCTGCCCAAACTTCAAGAGAAACGAGGTTTACCCGGGTCTCGGTGCTGGTTTCGAGAACTTCATCCATGAGTTCGAGCATGCGGTCAGAACGGAAGGCCTCGTGAATAGCTCGACATGGACTGATGATTTCAAGGCGTAGATAATTGTCAACTTCTTAGAAGGGAACGCATCCATGCACTACTGTGGTGAAGCGTGAATAAGAAATCCGACAAAGGCAACGTCGGGCCCAGAGAGATTCGGATCAAGCGACAGGGGTCTCTGGCGAGGCGAGATGTCGATTGATGACCCCAGATTACGCGAACGACAGCTGACAAATGGATCCAGGTTGATAATCGTCTTGATCTCTCCAGAAAGCAGGTGGATGAAGGATGACGACGTAGTCGAGTGAGACTAAGCGATCAGAGGACCCCGCCGTACGGTCCCACGTGGTGGTTCAGCACCGAGGGAGAAGAGGACGCCTCGACCGAGATCGTGTGAGAAGGAGATCAAGGCAGTGGCGGATCCGGGCCGGCGCGATCTATTGCGGATCGACGACAACCCGACCATGAGGTGCCGCTGAGAGGGCCAATATCCAACGATCAGCGGAGATTTCGCAAGATCAGTGGCGTTCCAAACCGTGCTAAGCCGATTCGAAGAGTACCCAAGGAAGCAGTCATGCAGAGGTCATCCCAAGAGGAGATTTCTGGTCCGAACAATGGTGGCAGCATCGGTCGCACGGTGGAGCGATGTTCAAGTTCAGGAAGATCGCGATCTTAAATATCGGTGACGCGGAGATACGAGATCAAGTGAGAAGATTGCCGATCAGGATCATTGTTCAAGCTGGCCGATCAAGGCTACGGTCAAGACTACTGTTCAGGGCGGCTGATCAAGACTGCTGATCGAGATCGCGATCAAGGGTTAGGTGAGATCGAGATCGAAGATCGGAAGAGCAGCTGTGTAGCCGGATGTCAGGTGATCGTAGGATAGCAGTTGAGGATGGGACTAGTAGACATAGGAATAACCATAAACAGAATCGAATTTGCTCTGGACCTCACTGCCTTCGTCCAAGACTGGAACCGGGAATTACATTGGCCCACCAGCATCAAGAAGGTAAGGAGACGAGATCTAGCATAGAGGTTACAACTGGATAATATATTGGCCAGTTTTACCCTATCTAGTGTAACGGGGTTACACGTACAAGTGGCTACACCACTTGTAACTCTAACAGTTAGGATAACTGTTAGAGGTTGGAAATGGGCCTCAGACCTTGGTGTGCTGTACACACCAATGGATACATGGGCGAACCACATTATTGGGTGGTTCGTGTGTATTTGTGCATATTATTGGTAGAAAGTAACGGGTTTCTACCAATCACTGAGCAGAGTTTCTGCCAACCACACGTTGGCAGACCCTTTAGAAATAGATAACAAACAGTTTTAGGAGGTCCATAATTGGCTTATTGCCAAATTCAATAACAGTTCTCATTTTACGGTATTTTGCAGTATTAATTACTTATATTTGATTTAATTATACTTATTTAAATAAGTATACTTAAATTAAGTCTAATCTACTTGCACGCTTCCTCATACACGTAAGCGCACGTGTACGCCATCTAATAGGTCTAGGTAGACCCATTCCATCGTACCTTACCCTATCCCGTACTTACTCATCTTCACTATCCGAGTCCATCCCAATGGTCTCCCTAAATCGACGTTCACCATCACGTTCGACTTGCTTAGCCTTCATTTTAGCCTCAGCTAGCATGTCCTTTTCGATGAAACTAGCCTTGTAGGTTGCTTCAAATTCGGATAGGGAGCTGCACAATTTTCCTTCACCAACGCCATCGATCTTCTCCAGAATGGGGACCTTTCTCTTCGCGTTCAACGTATCGATCTTTTCACATTCAGCCTTCCAGCCGTCAACAAGCTTGGCATAGCGTGTTTTCAGGTAAACACGGTATTTTTCCAGTCGAATGCGTTCCCTTGTTGTATCAGTCCGAGCATTTCCTCCTTGTACTCGTGCAATTTCTTGCATGTTTCCTGAAGAGCGCTCTCCATCAGACTTGTTCTAAACTCAGCTGGCATGCGAAAACGTACTCAAATAGAGCGGCATTGCGACTAAGA
>JAUMGV010000006.1:40222-71208 GCA_032432875.1 Phytophthora meadii
GGTTTATCCTTGTTGTACACCCGTATCGGGTTGTACTGGCTTCGATTCGGAATAGTACCTTCGTCAAAGCTAACCACCGGACCAAGGCGATAGCCCCGACGGAACGTTTTCTCTATCACTTGCAATACAGGGCGAACTTTGAAGGCCTTGTCCGTCGTGTGACTCACCGTGCTGGTAAAGTGAAGATATCGTGTAATCATCCTAAATCGGTCGCGAGTCATGTACTTTCCAAAGGTGCCCCGTGGAACAGCTCCATCCTCCCCAACTGTCCAGTGTTTTTCCAGACCATCCGTGTGACCACACAGCGTGCGAGCCGCGAGGAGACCGATGACGTGCAAAATTTCGTACTCCTTGATCGGCTTCTGCCTCTTCAGCCTGTTTACAATATCAACCAGGTCTTCAACACGCTTCTTGGGGTCTTCAACCTGGGCGGAAAGCTGCCGTTCTCTGGTTTTCTGCGCAACTGCTGGTATGCACCGTTGTCGGTAGGCTTCAGTCTCTGCAGCAACTTTTATCCACAACCTCTTGGGCAAGAAGTAGAAAAACATCCTCTGCAAAAGCGACTGCAGATTTGGTGGGGCCATATCTTCCGGTGTACAACGTCGCTTTATCCAAATTCAAATCTGCTACACTCATCAAAATACAGAATAGGTTAGAGCACGACTACACGTATTCTGTAGAAGACATACTTACCTCAATGGTCTTGATCATAGATTTGCCACTCGAGACCTCTCATTTCATCATCGTCTTGCTGGAAACGCTCACCTTCATCTTCATACTCTGAGTCGGATTCTACATCGTCCACGAACTCCCCAAGCTCAGGATCGATATCGAAGAAAGCAGAGTCACCCTCGTCCGACTCATCACTGACTGAGAAAATATCGCTCACAACGTTGACGTCGTCCGGCGCAAGAGGAGGGAACAGGTTCTCAGCACGCATCGCATCCATGAAGTTGTCGCGATCAAATGCATCAAAATTATCTGGCTTGTCATTCGCCTTAGCCTCATCGCTAGCGTCACTCTCCGAATCAGAATCAACCAAACCAATCTCAACCCGGTCTTGCTCTGTATCCACGGGACCACCGACACCAGACCCAGGAACTTGTTCTGTATCCACGCGATCACCGCCACCAGACCCAGGAACTTGTTCCGTACTTGCTTCTTCGTCTCGGGAATTTGGCATTTGCAACTGCGCCGCTGCGTACGCCGCTTGTTTTCCCATCGGTGGCTGTCGAACTCGTAGTGGTGGCTCGAAGAAGGTCGGTGCTACTAAACCCGAACGACCGGCGTACTGCCATAGACTTTTTGCTCCTAGAAGAAGTGCATATTAGCAATAAGAATCATTATGTACATCCCAATCATCGTACCGACAAAATAGTCTACATTGACCCGATCCTTGCGAAGCCTGCCCTTCACGCCGGGCTTCACATACGTGTGACCAACGTTCAGCCCCGTGGGCTGTCTTGCCTTCCAGCCGTCCTTCAGCAGGCGACTCCACAGCTTCTTGAATTCCTTCGCGTCGACGTAGTCGAGGGTGTCCATCGTTTCGAAAATGAGTGGCAGTTGGGGAGGGAGGGAGAGGGGCGGGGGATAGCTCGCAACCGTATTTTCAAACCTCTTCACCGTTTATACAGCATTTTCTATGCCTATCGGAAAATACATGTCTATCTCACCAGCACTAATCCTCAATGATAAAACCCCCACCCCCCACTCATACAAAATTGCATATGCGGGGAATTCTCGTCAACCATCGCGCGTAGAAGCTCCCGGAATATTTACACCTGCAATATTACTTAATCTGTCGAATACAGAATTCCGCGTTAATTGGGTTAACGTACTTTTATATGCTCTATTCGATGGTATCTCGTCTGTCAACCAAATATAATATCTCAGCTCAGTATGAGCTTATACAGGCATTTTTAAAAAAATCAAGACGTTTCTTGCTCTATCGTTGGCTAAATATACTGTATCCCTTTCTTACGCACATGGAAATCATGTACTTTTTCATGCTCTTACCGATGGTACTTCCTTTGTCTGTCAGATTTAATATATGAAGTCAGTATTAGCTTATACAAGGAGTTTTAAGATGAAGATATTATACGGATTTTTGGTCTGTCTATGTCTCGTGGGGATCCCACCACCATCTTCCTCGTGTCGAAATACCACAACTCACAAGTTTTCGCATAGTAAAGTGAAGCATTGAGAAAGTTTTGAATACCGGCTGATTGGCCTGTCTATGTCACAGGGGGATGACGCTATCATCTTCCCCGTGTCGAAATACCCCACCACATACATTTTCATCTGTGGAGTGAAGTATTGAGAAAGTTTTGAATACCGGCTGATTGTCTTGTCTATGTGACATGGGGATCTCACCTTCATCTTCCCCGTGTCGGAATACCGCATCTCACAAATTTTCGTATAGTAAAGTGAAGTATTGACGAAGTTTTGAAATTGGCTCAATGGCCCGTCTATACGGCATGGGAGTACAGCCATACATTTTCAAGGCAACTTTTTTTTCACTCTCCAATTTTCCGCCGATTTCACTGATTTTTGGTACCGATCGACTCGGAGTTTTTGTATGGGATTTCCTATATTAAGGTTGATGACGGGCTATTCTCGACGTGCTACAGCACCTCCATGCTTTTAAAAGCCAACATTGGTTTAGTGAACGTTTTAACCATTTTAGCCAATCAATGAACGAAACGTTACATTTAAGCCAATAGATGTAGACTGGGACCATCGACTTCATGCAAAACATGGCACGAAACTGTGATTTTAGGGCCATCAGGGCCATCGACTACGCTGTATTCGGCGTACTCTACGTCTAGCTCCAAATTGTCCCGAGTTTGGGTTTGGCAACATTCAGTAACAAACAGTACCTTCAGTACACTTCGTAGTTTGGTCTGAGCTTGTTCTGAATCAGGATAGAATGTTGTACTTACACACTCAGTTTCGAGTTTCAGTACTGCATTCTTGACGGCGGTCTGTTTGCAACTCAAGGCTCTTACCAACCATTCTAATCAAGTTGGCCAGGTGTCTACGGTAATTTTCAGAGGCATCTTCAACAAAGCGAAAACCTTTAGAACACTCTGAAACATCCATCCTCCCTGCTCGAATGTGTCGTCGAGTTAGGTAGGGACCCTTGTCTAACAATCCCATCCCTTGAAAAAATGTTGACACCACTGCCAGTATATTATCGTCCAATCTCGAGATCTTGTTGAGTTTACACAAACCCATCATTTCTTCACAGGTGATATTCGAATTCATTTTCAGCTTTTTGTGCCTATTGAGCTGTCGAAGTAGAGGCGCAACGAGGTAGTCGCTTCCATCATTTCGGCTTTGCCTGGCAAGTAAAGCATCAAAAGTACTCAGTTCGCGACGGAGGCTTTCATTCATCTCGGTACTGCATGCACTTCCAGCTGATTCCAGTACTCGAAAAAACCGTCTGTTTGTGCCAGGAAAAAAAGTGTCTGCACCGATACATCAAACGATTGGGCACCGATATGGTTCTTAATAAGGTGGCTCCGCATGACTTCCTTTGATCAGCACAAATACTCGCAGGCACTACACATTTCCCCACTTAAAACAGGTAGATGATTTACTGGTGTTACACCTCCATCACGACTTCCACGCTTCCACATCTCGTCGTTCGAAGAAAGTTTAAGGTCCATTAAAACCTCTTCCAACTTTTGAGTACTTGGAATTTTATAAGAACCAAAATGATTTCGGGTCATGTGGGATCGAAGTTGAATTGCTTCTCGTCCAACACAAAATCCACATGTCGTGCATATCTAAGAACCAATCTCTGTATTTAATACAAGGCCAAGACTGTTCAAAGCTTCGGGTGTGACACCTTTATCCATACTTCGTACCACTGGCTTTTTTTTTCGTTTTGCGGTCTGTCGTATATTTACATTTACCTTTGGCAACGTGATGTCGGAGCGGCTTTGGCCAGCGAAACTGCCCCTTACACTTCGGGCACGTAAAACAATGCGAACTGCAATCACGTTTAACCATCTCGTTTTTTTCAACCGGAAACCTTACCGTAACCGACAACGGATGCTCTTGCTGATGATGCTGCTTCAAATGACCGCTGGTGTCAAATACAACCGAGCAAGCTGAACACTTCGCGCAGCTCATGACGGGCACAGCAATGAAGATAGATAATACTTTTCAAGCAACAACGTCAAGAATAAGAAGATCATACGACCCGGATCAACTCAAATGTCGTTCAATCCCTCTCCGCCACACAATCTCAATCTCAACGTCCACTCCAACAGCACAATTTCCCCTCGGTCTCGTTTCTGTAACGAGAACAAAGCTATATTTAGAATGCTATCGCCTCCTTCCAAAACCGTTTTTTGTTTTCTGCGTACGCCAAAGCCATTCAATTTAAGCAGTATTATTGGACAATAAAGCCGCGACTGCTCACAATTGTGTGGTCCTCGGTCCTTGACATTTATGTATACAGACGGTAACGGCCAAACGTCTGACGGCTAACTACAGTTAAGAAAACGAGTCGTGATTGGTGAAAATAATTTCAATAGAAGGGACACTTCAAAATGCTTGCGTCAAACCATGGATTTAGGCGTAGAATTTTACGCGTAGCGCTTTTTAAAGGCCGAACGAATAATGTCCTCGTTGATGTCGTCTCAGACAGCAATAGCGTACTTAATAGTTGCCAGCCTTTTATCCTTTGCGGTTTTTGTTGTTGTCGTCGCTGATTTCAGCTTCGCCTACAAAGGGCCCATCACGCCAACATCCGATGGCTGACAGACGGTAGAATTGTTAGGTATGTGTTACCAGTGTTGGAAAAGCCAGTGGCTACATAAAACCACTACACCAGAAAAGCCTGGCTCCAATGGTTTTTCTTGGTTTAATTCTGGTTTAATTCAGGCTTTACTGTGGTTTCAAAATTGGTGTGATTATTGTGTGGCACTCACTAACTGACACGCTGAGCAGCAGAAGAAGCTTACTCCTCGCCAGATCTCTCACGACCCCATTCCTCATCAACTCGTTCACCTCCTCCTCTTTCAACGATTCAGTGAAGAGCACGTTCCCAATTTTCTTCATTCTCACGTACCTGCACCCGCTGTCAAAGATCCTCGTTGGTCTCATGTCGGAAAGAGAAACGCGGTCTCGAGAGCTGATGAAGATCCTCGGCGTGAAGGAGTCCAGCGTCGTCATCTCGTGGTACCTCACGTACATCGTGATCCTGTTCGTGAGCAGCGCGCTTTAGACGCTTGTGGCTATCGCCAAGCTCTACCCGAACACAAACACCCTGCTGCTGTTCCTGTTCTTCTTCCTCTTCAGTATGAGTGTGCTGACGGATGTCACGGTGAACGACTCAGAGTACTGTGGCCTGAATTATTGTCTGAAGATGGCACTCGAGCATGGAATACAGGAGTTGGTGGTTGTGGGAGACTCGCGCATCGCGATACAGCAGGCTCAGGGATTGATCAACTGCAATCAACTCAACTTGCAACGAAGGTTGGCCGAATTTGAATCTCTGAAAACCAAGTTTCAGACTCTGAAGTTGGTACACGTGAAACGCGAGTTCAACCAAGCGGCGGATTACCTGACCTCCAAGACTTTGACCCTTGGGGAAGCTTGGCGAGTACAAGATGATGATGAACTCATGCATCTGCAACTGGTATCCAAGGTTCAAGAAAAACTGATGAAGCCTCGCTCAGTCCCGAACACGGAAGCCCAAGAATCAAAACCAGACTTTGAAAACCAGGATGCGCCACCAGAATCTGAGGAAGTTTCTGGTCCAGAATCCGCACCCCTGCCTCGATCGGCCAGAGTTGCTGTGACCCGTGCCCAAGCTCCACCTGACGCTAATCCGCCTGAGGATGATGACGAACGAGAACCTTTGGGCCTTAGGAGTTTCAGGCAGAACGCTGGCGACGGATTAAGGCACATCAGAGCCAGGATCCGTACTTGGTTGAGCTCATGAAGTTTCTGAAGGGCGACGTGGGAGATTTACCACGACCCCGAGTCAGGAAACTCGCCAGAGTTGCCGAAGATTTCGTTCTGGATTCTAGAAACGTGCTGTATCGCCTGAGCCGCGCTACTCGAGAACGGCCCCGGGACAATATTGACGAACTCAGGCTGGTGGTTCCCAGAGACTTGCATTCAGACTTATTACATTACGCTCACGAAGACTACCAAGGTGGACATCAGGGGATTAGGAGAACCTTTGAGAAGCTGAGTTCGGACTTTTACTGGTTGGGTATGTATGCCGATGTGGAGAGATTCGTGAAGGAATGTGTGGACTGTGCCAGTGGCAAGGGGCGACCACCAAATCCTGGACCTTCACCTGGGAATATCGAGCCCAGCCGGCCGTTTGAAGTGGTGTCTATGGATTTTGTGACACACATGCCGAAATCTGCACGTGGAAACACATTTCTCTTGCTCTTCCAGGATATGTTTTCAGGATACGTGATGTGCAAACCGATGAGTGTCACCACTGCTCAAAATGTAGCAGAGGCCTATGAGGAACGCGTTTTCAGAAACTTTGGAGCTAGCTCTCTGATTCGTCATGATCATGATCCCCGCTTCATGAGTGAGGTGTTCAAGTGTTTCAGGGAGCTTTTGGGCAGCAGACAACGAGCTACGCTGGGGTACCGGCCGCAAGCTAACGGCCAGCAAGAGCGATCAGTACAGACTGTGGTGCGCGTGATTAAGGCACATATCTCTGAAGCTGATCCGAGTGACTGGGATGATCATGCTGAACGTCTGATGTTCGCCCTGAATACGTCATTCGACGCCACCCGTCTAGAAACGCCTTTCTACTTGGTACATGGTTGGGATGCTCACGGGACGGTGCCCGCTATGCTTGGACCCAAGCCGTCAACGACTCAGGAGCGGACTGCTTACGAGTGGAGAAGGAAGATGCAGCGAGACTATAGTTATGCTCTGGCATGTGCCGAAGATCTCCAGAAGAAGACAAAACATGATCGGTCTGAAGAACAAACCAGAAAGTGGAACGAGTTATCAGAGCGTCTGAAATCAGGCTTTGCTATAGGCGACGCCGTATGGCTCTACATCCCTAAAGTACAAACGGGATTGAGCAAGAAACTGGCGCACACGTGGCACGGACCTTTCAGGATCGATGAAATGCTGGACGATTTCAGAGTTCGACTCAAGGTTGAAGATACCGGCTATCGCGTAAACCCCTGGGTGCATGTGAGCCGTCTGAAGCCCAGAGCCCTGTTTCCCAGACGACCAACAGCAGAGCTCCAGATTCCAGAAGATGATGAATTTGACGCTGCCTTGTTACCAGAAGATAGTTGGGAACCTGACGTTGAGAATGACGAATACGAAGTAGAGAAGATTCTGGACACCCGCTGGAGCAAACGTACCAGGACGTCTAAACGCCTGCGCGAATATCTAGTTAAATGGAAAGATTACGATGAAACTGAGTGGTTACCATTATCGAAGTTGAACTGTGGAGCATTACTTTACGAATTCAACCAGAGTGCACGAGCACGAGCTCGTTTTCAGGCAATGCAGGCTGGAGACGATCACCCCAGAGTCTAATGACTCTGAAAAAAAATCTGGAAGTCTGATATCTTAAGGATTTCAGACTTTGACTTTCAGAGAATGGTAATCTGATTGCATGTTTTTCAGAGTCTTATTTCTGAAATTCGTGTGTTTGGATATGTGATCAATCATGTTGCTGCTTATATAAAAACGGCTGTGTGAATGTGAATGTGGAAGTGAATTTGTGGAGAATTAAGTGCTGAAGGATACGAGGTTATGAACAATGAGATGATGAGAGGAAACGTGACTAAGTGAAGTGATATTGAAAAGTTAAGGGAGTAAGAGGCTACACTGAGGCCGGGGATTTACGTCACAAATGCAGACAACTATTTGGCTTCTCAAAATGCAGCCTTCCCGTGGGTACCGTAATGGACATCTGAGCTTCAATAGCGAAGGGAGATCGGGTTCTCGGAACGCTCCGTAGGTGTCATATGATCCTTCTTGACGTCCGCGGAAACATACTAAAGCCACTCTTCGTCCACGTTCACCGTGGCCCAATGCATCCGAGCAGGCTCAATCGCATCCAAGTCGCCCAGTTGCGTCTCCAGACTCAGACACTTGGGACCCCCGAGTTCTGCGACTCTGGGATCTTGCCTGATCCAGGGATAGGACTTGTCAGGGACCATCCTATGCCGGGCTCTGAGAGTATCGACTCTGGGAAATCCTTGTGCTTCAAGACCTTTCGGATGAGAGCATTGTTGCAGCGGGGCTGCGTAGGTGTGGAGGGGATTATATCGGAGCGTGCAGCGATACGTAGGCGAGTGTGTAGACTGTGAGACTGGAAAGGGGAGGCCCACGATCCGGGGCGAGTCGCCGGGGAATCTGCAAGCGACATACCCATTCCAGATCATAGCGATGGATCACATACCCTCCCTGCCCAGATCTAACAAAGGCAACACCGAACTACTGATCTGGGTAGATCTGTTCACGGGATATGTGATCGCGAAGGCCAGTTCCTCCCGATCAGCCCAGACCGTCGCCGAATCCTATGAAGAATGCGTGTTCCGCAGATTTGGCGCTAGCGAGATGATCAGGCACGATCGAGAACCGGGTTTCATGTCCGACTTCTTCAGATCGTTCAATAAGATCCTGGGGCAGCGACAACGGGCGACGATGGCCTACCGGCCACAAGCCAATGGGACAGCAGAACTGATGGTGCAAACGGCGACTAGGGCGATCAAGATGTACGTTCAAGATCTCGATCAGAAGGACTGGGATGAATATGCGGAGAGACTGACGTTCGCTATTAACACGGCTCACGGGTTCGGGGAGATACCCCTCACTATTTGGTACACGGATGGGATCCGAGATCGACGTTGGAAGCAACGATCCCGATCGGATCGACCAGACGCCACGATCGCGATCCAAGACGGTGGAGATATCGGGTTCAGAGATACTACCAGCAGTCGCGAGAACAGGTCAACGCTAGGCTACGAGAGGCGATTGCAGACCGAGCCGATCGGCACAATCAGGATGTCGATCCGCATCAGATCGAAGCCGGATCACGAGTTTGGCTGTATCTAGATCGTGTGAAGGAAGGATATGCGCGTAAACTCGCTCACCTTTGGCACGGCCCGTTCCGTGTTGCAGAGAAGCTCAACGAATTCACGATCAAGCTGGAGATCGCGGGATCTGATTACCACATCTTCCCAGTGGTCCATGTTTCTAAGCTAAAGCTGGTACGGAATTTTCCAGATCGACCGCGGATCAAGTTGACGGTGGATGAAGCAGATCGGCTCGATTTCGATGAGATCCTCCTTCCGGAGGACAGTTGGGTCCCAGATCTGGATGCCGATGAGTACGAGGTCGAACGGATCTCGGACATGCGAAGTGGGAAACGAACTCGCTACGGTCGGATCTATCGTGAATTCCTGGTGCACTGGGTCGGTTATGATGAACCGACTTGGGTCGATGAAGCTGATCTTAACTGTGGAGCCATATTGAGCGCGTTCCTACGTTATCATGCTAACCGAAATCGGTTTGGCGTGATGCAGTCGCACGAAGAGGTGTAGACGCGAAGAGGGCGATGTGACCAGGTCACAACGCCGAGATCGCGGATGTAGATCTGGATGTCTATCTGGATCGGATGTGGAGATTTTATATTTTTCGTGGAGATTTTATATTTTTCTTGTATATGCATGTGAAACCGGAGTGATCGGATGGAAGGTGTGGCGATTTCGAAGATGTTAAATGGGGATCGAAGCTGTGGAGCAAGTATGGAAAGGAACGTTGATCTTTGAAGTTGGAGAAAATTACGTGGGATTGAAAGGGAGTTAAGCCGGAGTCGGGATCGCGCGGTGAGACACCGGATCGTGATGAAGAACATGTAGACGTGCTGATCGGCTTCAGGTTCGGTTGATCACGTCCGGACTGGCCGAGATCGCGAGATCAAGGGGTTCTAGGAGGTCGAGGTGTTGTTGGGTAACTTGTACCTTGGACAGAAGATTGGAGAATGAGACCTGAAGTGGACCGAGACGGACCAACTTGCAGGCTGTGGGCGGATGTGGTGAAGCGCGAATAAGAAATCCGAGAAAGGCAACGTCAGGCCCAGAGAGAGTCGGATCAAGCGACAGGGGCCTCTGGCGAAGCAAGATACCAGTTGACGCGAACGACGGCTGACGAATGGACCCAGGTCGATGATCGTCTTGATCTCGCCAGCAGGCAGGTGGATGATGGATGACGTCTTGGTCGAGTGAGACTAAGCGATCAGAGAGCCCCGCCGTAAGGTCTCACGTAGTGGCTCAGCGCCGGGGAGAAGGAGATCAGAGCAGTGGCGGATCGGGACGGGCGCGATCTATCGTGGATCGACGACGACCTCATCATGAGATGCCGCCGAAGGGGGCTGATCCGATATCCAACGATCAGTGGATATTGCACAAGATCAGTGACGCGGAGACGCGAGATCAAGCGAGAAGATTACCGATCAGGATCATTGTCCAAGCTGGCCGAGCAAGGCTACAGTCAAGACTACTGTTCAGGGTGGCTGATCAAGACTGCTAATCGAGATCGAGATCGATGACCGAGATCGATGATCGAGATCGATGACCGAAATCGATGATCAAGATCGGTGATCGAGATCGATGACCGAGATCGATGACCGAGATCGGTGATCGAGATCGCGATCAAGGGTTAGGTGAGATCAAGATCGAAGATCGGAGGAGCAGCTGTGTAGCCGGATGTCAGGTGATCGTAGGATAGCAGATGAGGATGGGACTAGTAGGCATAGGAATAACCATAAACAGAATCGAATTTGCTCTGGACATCACAAGTGCCTTCGTTCAAGACCGGAACTGGGAATTACATTGGCCCCCCGGCATCAAGAAGGTAAGGAGAAGAGATCTAGCATAGAGGTTAATTCTGGATAATACATTGGCCAGTTTTACCCTATCTAGTGATCTATCCTTTACGTGCAAACTACGGATCGGAAGGAATTAGCTGCTTGGCCTGACGATCCCGTCGACTCTCAACTCATCAAGACCCCCGCTATAGGAAGCGGCAAGCATCGTAAAGGAAGGGATCAGATCCCCAACATTGGACCTTTGGAAGACCTGGATCGAAGACCAGGCGACCGGATCAAGGCTCGAGAACTCGCCTACGACCCGGATCAACCCCTCCGAGGTAGAGTGAAGTATTCCCACGCTATCTCACCACCCCTGCGTCACCCAAGACATTCTTCTCGTCCCAAGACATCTTCAGAAGTCACCTGGAAGAGCGTAACCCGCCTACCGACGGGTACACAAGGTGAACGCTACACGCAGCAAGATCACGGATCATCGGGGGACCCCCTCCGTTAGTCGGTGTCTGGGCGCAAGTGGCGATCGCGATCGGCCTCAACCAGATTTTGGCCAGATCCGCTCCACCACAGTACTCTCCAGAGTCAGACTCAGTCCCTTCAAGGGAACGTGGAGAGCGTTTGGCATTCACATGCCCGTCTCGCTCACGACATGGAGGAGATCGAGAGCCGAGTGGCTTGGATCGAAGGTCCTCAGTCTCTGACCGCTCGCCTGCATCAGCAGGAGCTTCAGCTCGCTGAGCTACGGGGTCAGGTGACGTGGCTGCTGCAGATGACGCAGCCTGGGCGCGTGCCGTCGGCGCCAGCGCCTCCGCGCTCACCCCCGCGGGGTCCCGATATGGCTTAAGCAAGCCGACGTAGAACACAGGGTGTGTTCGCATCCGCTTTGGCAAGTCAAGCGTGTATGCCAGGCCCTTCTTGGCCACGACCGTAAATGGTCCGATGAAGCGCGGACGCAATTTCGTCTTAAAGACACTCGACACTGCATGTGTAGGTAGGTTCTTAGCGTTTAATAAAACCTGGTCACCGACCTTAAATTCCCATACATTGCCTCTACTTTTTGCATCAGCTTGTTCCTTCTGAACGTCTTGGCTTTCAGCCATTGCGTCACGCACACGGCGTAAGACGCTAAGCCTCATCGAGAGGAAGTCATCGACTTGTTTACGCACAGCAGAAGGGCTGATATCAGCAAGCTCGGAGTCGAGCGACGGCACAGCCTCTCCCCCACTAAGCCCGAGGCCACCGCGTGGCGGAGTGAGCGGGACGCGCGGATGCGCAAGGCCGTTCACGTAGAACAAGGTGAAGCCTGTAGAGGCATGCACCGCATTGTTCATTGAGAACCCAACGAGAGGGAGCATAGCGCTCCAACGCTTCGGCGTTTCAGCGCGTATGCTGCGGAGGATGTCCTCCAAAACGCGATTGACGCGTTCAGTCTGACCGTCGGTCTGCGGATGATCCGTCGTGGACATATCCAGTCGAGTGCCAAGCACTTTAAAGACGGACGTCCAGAAGTGACCCGTGAAACGGGGGTCTCGATCCGAGACAATGGTCTCTGGCAGCCCATGCTGGCGGAAGACCCGATCGATAAAGATCGTCGCTGTACCAGCGCCATCGACGGTGTCCGGCACAGCCGCTAGGTGAGCCATCTTGCTCAGACGGTCAACAAAGACCACAACGCCCGTGTTGCCTGCCGAATCCTTCGGCAGGCCAAACACGAAGTCCATACTCATGGACTGCCAACACCCAGAGGGTACAGGCAAGCTCGCCAAAGGTTCTGCCGCATGCGGCGAGGGTTTAACCCGCTGACACGTCTCGCACGTGTGCACATATGTGCTGACCCACTTGTACATCTTTGGCCACCAATACATGGAGCTCACCGAGCCGTAGGTCTTCTCACGACCGAGGTGGCCGCTCATAGAGGATGCGATACTTCAGGTCCTCATCGTGAGGAACCACCACACGTGGTGGGTCATCCTGACCCGTGCTGTAGTACAGCAGACAATCTTCCAGGCCATAGCGCTGGAGTCTCGCCTTTAGGCGTCGTGACAGAGTCACTATTGAGTCCTTAAACTCATCGCTCCCTAGAGCTTGAAGCAGCGCGACACAAGAGTCGTCCTGAGCGTACGCTGCTCGAACCATGTCCGTTACGGACGACGTCACCGAGGTGACATGAGATAACTCATAGTCCGAGCGACGTGATAACGCGTCAGCGAGGACGTTCTGCCTGCCAGGCTTGTACTTCACCTCAAAGTTATACTCCGCAAAGAAGGAGAGCCATCGAGCCATCCTCTGCGAGAGGTGAGGCGACTGCGTCGCTGTGCGTAGTGACGCATGATCCGTGTAGATCACAAACGGCTTGGAGCCGAGTAGGTGAACCCTGAATTTGACGAGAGCGTACTTGTAATGCTACTTAGACCTATTAGATGGCGTACACGTGCGCTTACGTGTATGAGGAAGCGTGCAATTAGAATAGACTTAATTTAAGTATACTTATTTAAATAAGTATAATTAAATCAAATATAACTAAATTAAACTGCAAAATACCGTAAAATGAGAACTGTTATTGAATTTGGCATAAGCCAATTATGGACCTCCTAAAACTGTTTGTTATCTATTTCTAAAGGGTCTGCCAACGTGTGGTTGGCAGAAACTCTGCTCAGTGATTGGTAGAAACCTGTTACTTTCTACCAATAATATGCACAAATGCACACGAACCACCCAATAATGTGGTTCGCCCATGTATCCTTTGGTGTGTACGGCACACCAAGGTCTGAGGCCCATTTCCAACCTCTAACAGTTATCCTAACTGTTAGAGTTACAAGTGGTACAACCACTTGTACGTGTAACCCCGTTACAGTACTTCATCGCAAGTAGCTCCTTGTCATGAACTGGATAGTTCTTCTCAGCAGCCTTGAGCTGTCGAGACTCAAACGCGATGACGCGTTCGCACCCTTCGGCGTCCGCTTGTAGCAAAGCACTGTCGATGGCAAAGTCCGAGGCGTCACAGACGACGATGAACGGACGATCGGGGTATGGCAACGCCAGTATCGGTGCCTGAAGCAGGCTATCCTTGATACGAGTGAACGCACTCTCGTGCTCAGCACGCCATACCCATTCGGCATCCTTCTTAAGGAGATCCGACAGTGGCCGAGCCAACTCAGCGTAGTTCTCGCTGTACTTGTGCAAGTAGTTGGCCAAGCCCAGCCACTTACGCAAGTCCTTCTGGTTCAAGGGAACCGGCCAGTCCACAATGGCCTTGACCTTTGCTGGATCAGCACGAAGGCCATGCTTCCCAATGAAGCACCCTAGGAAAGGGATTTCTTCCGCGCCAAAGACGCACTTGTCTGCGTTGGCGTACAATTTGTTCGTGCGCATGCACTCGAGCACAGCTCTCACGTGTTCCACGTGTACCTCGACGTCAGTCTTGCCGTGTTCGGCCTGACTGTGGACGAACACGTCGTCAAAGTACGTCTGTACGAATGCCCGCAGGGGTCTAAACAGTTGCGTCACTAGACGATTGAACGTTGCAGACGCATTCGACAGCCCTTGGGGCATGACGAGCCATTCCCAGAGCATACCGCTCGGGGTGCTCACCGCCGTAAGCGGAATATCACTGGCTCGCATGAGCAGCGGATAGTACCCATCGACTAAGTCGAGCGCACTGTACATGGTGCAACCCACCATGTTGTTCTGAAGAACATCCTTCCTAGGAATCGGCGTCTGCGCCGGAATCGTGGCAGCGTTGAGCTTGTTAAAAGCGTGAACGATACGCCACTTGCCATTCGGCTTTCTGACACAGAACGTTGGCGCGGAGTGCGGAGACTTGCTCTCGCGCACGAGACCCGCCGCGGGCTTCACACGGAAGAAGGCGTCAATGACGTCGCATTACTCTTTAGGAAGAGGCCACTGCCGGGTCACGCAGTATTTAATCCCGGGAACTAAGTCGATCTCGTGACGAACGCCTCGGTCAGGAGGCAGGCCACTCGGTGGTTCCTTTGAGACAACGTCTCCATATTCCTTCAGCAAGGAGTAGAAGGGATCCGAGGGATTCTTGAGGATCTCCGATCCACTCCTGGCGCTCAGTGCCTTCTTGACCTCGGCCAAGACGGACTCGTCAACAAGGGACGATGAGTTTAACCCCTCTTCAGGTCGGACGATGACCACCTCGGCGAGTTCGCCAGCCTTCAAGGCATCGCCAAAGTCGGCGAACGACATCTCCTCTAGCTCAAGGAGCATGTCAACACTCGGCAGTTCGTCCAGCAAGACGCTGCCTTCGGCACTGCCGTCCACTCCGTCAACCAGAGTGTACAGCTGCGTGTGAGAAACACTATGTGTCGTACACAGATCTGTGAGTTGTGACCTGGATGGTGTATACCACACCAACTGTAGCCAAGGCGCGCAGCGCCGTGTAACCCCGTTACAGATCCCACCCGGGAACAGGCAACGGGGACATCAGCCAAAGGTCGTTCGAGGGACGGGGAGCGGTGTTCGTTGGTGATCGGAGTTCTACCGGGTGGAAGAATAAGGAGATCAAAGGTGTTCTAGCGCGATCGGCGATGGCGGGGTCCCGAGTGAGCGTGATTTTGGCTCACGGATCATCCCGGCGTCCTGGAGCCTTATAACGACATGATCCTGATTCTCCGGGCGGCGACGAAGCGGGATCACGTAGTGATCCTCTCCCGTTTAAGTACGAGATCAGCTCCGGATCAAGCTCAGCCCCCAGGCCCGATGCAGACTCTTCTGGTAGCCTGATCCTGATTCTCCGAACGACTACCAAGCGGGATCTGGCAGCGATCACCTCCCCGGTTAAGTGCGAGATCAATGATCGGTTAAGTGCGAGATCAAGTCCCGGCTAAGTACGAAATCGGCTCACGATCAGGGTAGGGATCAGCTATGTAGCCAGTGTCATGTGATCGTAGGATAGTAAATCAGGATGGGATTAGTAGGCATAGGAATAACCATAAACAGAATCGAGTGTGCCCTGAACCACTCAAGTGTCTTCGCTACGCCTGGAACCGGGAACTACATTGGCCCTACAAGCGTCAAGAAGGTAAGGATACGTGACCTAGTATAGCGGTTAAGTCTGGATAATATATTGGCCAGCTTTGCCCTATCTAGTGAACTGTCCTTTAAGTGCATACATCGGATCGGAAGGAGTTGGTTGTTTGGCCCAACGATCCCGTCGAATCTCGCCCCCTCAAAACTCCCGCTATCGGAAGCGGAAAACAACGGAAAGGAAGGGACTGTATCCCGAACACTGGACTATTGGAAGGCCTGGATCAAGTATCAGGCACCCGGATCAAGGCTCGAGAACTCGCCTACGACCGGGATCAAGTACCCCGAGGTGGAGTGAAGAACTTCCACGCCACCTCAAACCCCTGCGTCACGCAAGACTTTCTTCCGACCTACAAGACACCTTCAGAAGTCACCTGGAAGAGCGTAACCCGCCTACCGACGGGTACACAAGGTGAAACTACACACAGCTAGATCACGGATCATCGGGAGATCCCCTCCGTTAGTCGGTGTCTGGGCGCAAGTGGTGATCACGGATCATCGGGAGACCCCCTCCGTTAGTCACTTGCGCCCTGACACCGACTAACGGAGGGGGTCTCCCGATGATCCGGTGATCGAGGCCTGCCTTAACGAGATTTTGGTAGATCCGCTCCACCACAATGGTGCGCGTGCCCGGATCTTCTGGTGACTTCAGATATCACCGTGAGTCCCAAGAAGATGTCAAGGTAAAAGAAGAACACCTCGACCAACTTGATGTTGTCACGGCGTTCCTGTACGGCTTGATGAAAGAGAAGGTGTTCTGCAGTGTTCCAGAAGGCGTGGAACTTGATGACGGCTACGACTGCATAGAACTGCTCAAGGCGATCTACGGTCTCAAGCAAGCTTCTCGAGTGTGGAATGAGACCTTCGACGAGTATGTGCGCTCCATCGGATTTCGCGTTTCGAGCTACGATCCGTGCCTCTACATCAAGGTTGTCGACGGTGACTGCGTTCTGATGCTGGTGTACGTCGACGATGTTTTGGTGACCGGGAGCTCTTCGACGATCACTGCTGAAGTCAAGAAATAGCTCAAGGCACGATTCGAGATGACCGACAGCGGCAAGTGTTCCTTCATTCTGGGCATCGAAGTGGTCGACAACGCAGATGGCAGCGCCACGCTGTCCCAAGCTCGCTACATCAACGACATCCTGGAGCGCTTTGGCATGCTGAACTGCAAACCTGCTGCGACCTCAGCATGAAGCTCGTTGCCAGTGACGTCTCGACCAAGTTGGATGCGCCGTTCCGTGAAGCTGTCGGTGCTCTCATGCACTTGATGACGTCGACTCGCCCGGACATTGCTTTTGCAGTTGGTTACGTTTCGCGCTTCATGGAGAACCCTCAAGTCGAGCACTGAATTGCAGTCAAGCGCATCTTCCGTTACCTTCAGGGCACCAAGTCGCATGGACTCCGTTTTTCGCCGACCAAGAGAATCGATTTTCGTGGCTATTCGGATGCAGACTACTGGGCTGGTGACCACAGTGACCGCAAGTCGACTTCGGGCTACCTGTTTCAAGTTCTTGGCGGACCTGTGTCGTGGGGATCCAAGAAGCAATCGAGTGTGTCTCTCTCCACGAGTGAAGCCGAGTACATTGCGCTCAGTCTGGCAATCCAAGAAGGAAAGTGGGTGCACAAACTTCTGTGTGAGATCCTTGACGCTGCAGGCGAAGACATCCCGGATCTGAAGATTTTCGAAGACAATCAGTCGTGCATCAAGATGATGAAGAACCCTGTGAACCATGGCCGCGCGAAGCACATCGACATCAAGTACCACCACATCCGTGATGAAGTCAAGCGCGGTGAAGTGATCGTCGAGTACTGCGAGACTACGACCATGCTGGCCGACATCTTGACCAAGGGACTCGGCGGACCTCGTCACAAGGACTTAACGACGGCTCTTGGAGTTCAAGCGTGTTCGCATTGAGAGGGGCTGTTGCAGGTGATCCAATACGATCCCGCAATGATTACGGTAAGATGTTTACGCCACCGATGATTAGACGAGTAGGATGATTGGACGAGTACAGAGTGTTGGTGATTGGATGCACCAAATGATTGGATGCAGACTAGGAAGAGAAGACAGTGTAAGCTCGTATCAATCAATCACTTCTGAATTTCCATTCTACCGCTCAAGTGACTTCCCTCGCCTCCGCCTCCTCGCCTCAAGCCTCGGCAGTCCTCTTCTCGCAAGACAACCTCTGTGACGACTTTCTTAAGTCTGTCAGTAGAGATCTTCCCAGGACTCTGCTGAGCTGTGGATCTTTCTGTTTCCAGCGGTGCCTCCGTCGGTCACGAACGCCGGAGCTAGGCTACCAGACCGGATCGTCGCACTATGCGTCAGCCACATCGGAACCGGACTCCGATAGCCCCAGAGGCCCACCACGCATGTCGCTGGGCCCCTCCGGAGCTAAATTCCTGAAGTCACGAGTCAAGAAACAGGACCAGCGATCCACGGAGGTGAAACTGGAGCCAAGGGAGCTTGACCAAGTGAGGAGCCGACAGGCATGACGGATCACGTTACTTCAACAGCCAAGCCTCCCGGATCCGACGGGAAGCTGGACCAATACTTCCAGATGGCGATGGATCGGTTCCTGAAGGAACAAAGTCAGTTGATCCCGAGAAACTCGGTCCGGGGAACATCCGATGTGAACATGGAGTCGGTCGCAACCCAGGATCCCGATTCCTGGGAATACGACCCCGATGACTTGGGGATACCAAACACTAGCCGGCCTACACCAAGTCGAGCTGCAGTGGCCTCGGTCGCCATCGGGCCAGGAGGGTCCTCGGTGATCCAAAGGGTTCGGATCTCGGCGATCTCGGATTTGAAGGAATTTGCCGGCAAGGATCTGGACGAAGATCGCGCACGGGCCTGGATCGGCAAAGTCAAGTCAGCGTTTCAGCGTGATCAAGCCACGGAAGAGGAAAAATGCCTCACGTCCGCTGACCTGATGATCGGCCCAGCTAAGAATTGGTATCGCAAGCTAAGTCGGACTACGAAGACCTGTTAGGCAGATTTGCTCGATAGTTTCCAAACACAATACTGCGGACTGGGAATGTCTGTTGCAAGGCAATACTACCATGCCCGCAAACGATCCGAAGAGACCCCTCTGGATTACCTTTATCGGCTCAACGTAGCCGCTCTGAGGGCTAAACTCAAAATCAAGGATGGGAGCCCCAAGGCCCGTCAGGAACACGTCGACCATTATATCGAGACATTGGGTGATCCCGAGCTAGCCGATCGGCTGACCTTGCTTTGGCTCACGAACGTCGGGGATCTGGAGGAAGTACTTCGCGCGCGAGAAATAGCGAAAAGTAGACAGCGTAAGTCCGCATTCGGCTCGAAATATCGACAGTAGATACCCGCTAGCGCCCCAACAGCGCCTGCTCGGGCTGTGGTGCGCGCGATTCAGGCCCACGATCCAAGTTCAGGATCGGACGGGTCCGACTCCGAAGGCGACCTCCGGAGAATCTATCTCGCTGCGGCTGATGACATGTCAACCGGTACTGGGGGCGTTCCCCACCAGGCGGACCAACCACGATCTCACGCGAACACGCAAGACCGGAGCCGGATCTTGGATCGTCGAGGTTCGTCGGATCATGATCGGAGCCGCTGTTCGCACTGCGGTTCCCGGAAGTCTGTATACCTGTCGCGGTTGTGGGAAAATCCATGAGGCTGGAGAAAGCCACATGGAGGAATTCTACAACCAGATCCTGAAGAAGGTCGTCACAGAGGTTGTCTTGCGAGAAGAGGACTGCCGAGGCTTGAGGCGAGGAGGCGGAGGCGAGGGAAGTCACTTGAGCGGTAGAATGGAAATTCAGAAGTGATTGATTGATACGAGCTTACACTGTCTTCTCTTCCTAGTCTGCATCCAATCATTTGGTGCATCCAATCACCAACACTCTGTACTCGTCCAATCATCCTACTCGTCTAATCATCGGTGGCGTAAACATCTTACCGTAATCGTTGCGAGATCGTATTGGATCACCTGCAACAGCCCCTCTCAATGCGAACACGCTTGAACTCCAAGAGCCGTCGTTTAGTCCTTGTGACGAGGTCCGCCGAGTCCCTTGGTCAAGATGTCGGCCAGCATGGTCGTAGTCTCGCAGTACTCGACGATCACTTCACCGCGCTTGACTTCATTACGGATGTGGTGGTACTTGATGTCGATGTGCTTCGCGCGGCCATGGTTCACAGGGTTCTTCATCATCTTGATGCACGACTGATTGTCTTCGAAAATCTTCAGATCCGGGATGTCTTCGCCTGCAGCGTCAAGGATCTCACACAGAAGTTTGTGCACCCACTTTCCTTCTTGGATTGCCAGACTGAGCGCAATGTACTCGGCTTCACTCGTGGAGAGAGACACACTCGATTGCTTCTTGGATCCCCACGACACAGGTCCGCCAAGAACTTGAAACAGGTAGCCCGAAGTCGACTTGCGGTCACTGTGGTCACCAGCCCAGTAGTCTGCATCCGAATAGCCACGAAAATCGATTCTCTTGGTCGGCGAAAAACGGAGTCCATGCGACTTGGTGCCCTGAAGGTAACGGAAGATGCGCTTGACTGCAATTCAGTGCTCGACTTGAGGGTTCTCCATGAAGCGCGAAACGTAACCAACTGCAAAAGCAATGTCCGGGCGAGTCGACGTCATCAAGTGCATGAGAGCACCGACAGCTTCACGGAACGGCGCATCCAACTTGGTCGAGACGTCACTGGCAACGAGCTTCATGCTGAGGTCGCAGCAGGTTTGCAGTTCAGCATGCCAAAGCGCTCCCTCAAGCCTCGGCAGTCCTCTTCTCGCAAGACAACCTCAGTGAGGTTTGCAGTTCTGCATGCCAAAGCGCTCCAAAATGTCGTTGATGTAGCGAGCTTGGGACAACGTGACGCTGCCATCTGCGTTGTCGACCACTTCGATGCCCAGAATGAAGGAACACTTGCCGCTGTCGGTCATCTCGAATCGTGCCTTGAGCTGTTTCTTGACTTCAGCAATGATCGTCGAAGAGCTTCCGGTCACCAAAACATCATCAACGTACACCAGCATCAGAATGCAGTCACCATCAACAACCTTGATGTAGAGGCACGGATCGTAGCTCGAAACGCGAAATCCGATGGAGCGCACATACTCGTCGAAGGTCTCATTCCACACTCGAGAAGCTTGCTTGAGACCGTAGATCGCCTTGAGCAGTTCCACGCAGTCGTAGCCGTCATCAAGTTCCACGCCTTCTGGAACACTGCAGAACACCTTCTCCTTCATCAAGCCGTACAGGAACGCCGTGACAACATCAAGTTGGTCGAGGGGCCAATTGAAGAACTTGGCCACAGCGATGATCATTCGCAGCGTGACGTACTTGACCACCGGCGAAAACGTCTCGGTGTAGTCGATGCCATACTTCTGCACAAATCCTTTCGCGACGAGTCGAGCCTTGTACTTCTCGATGGACCCGTCGGCTTTACGCTTGATCTTGAACACCCACTTGGTTCCGACTGCACGTTGGTTGTTCGGTAGTTTGGCGCCACGAAACACTCCACGAAGTCGCATCGACTTGAGTTCTGCTCGGATCGCCTTGCGCCAGTGAACTTGGTCTTCGCCGCTCACAGCATCTTGGAACGTCTTCGGCTCGGCGCTGTCACTCGTCTCCACTGCATTCGCACTCGCACGCCAGTACATCGGCTGAGTCGAGTCATCATCATCATTGTCTTCAGATTTGGCTTCTTGATGGTCGGAGTCCGGAGCGCTAGCTTCTTCTAACCCAGCACTGCGACGCGGTCGACGAACATGTTCACGATCCTCAGCATTAGAACGAGCCTTGCGTTTCCCCGCCTGCTTGAATTCACGCGTTCCATGGTCGTTCGAAATCTCGAGGTCTTCAAGGATATCCGCAGCATCTTCGACATCTTCATCATCATCCACAACATTGGCGTCGTCGAAGGTTGATTCGTCGAAAGTGACATCGCGAGAAATCACTACCTGGCCCGCCTCGATGTCATAAACGCGATACGCCTTCGAACGCTCTTCATAGCCCATGAAAATTCCTTCACGAGCCTTGGGGTCCCACTTGAGTCGCTTCTCCTTCGGCGTCAGGACGTAGGCCTTGCACCCGAAAACGCGCATGTGCTTCACGTTGGGCTTCCTCTTGTACACAATCTCAAACGGCGTCTTCCCTGGGACCTTGGGTGACGGCAGTCGATTCTTGATGTAAATTGCCGTCATCGCCGCTTCCGCCCAAAACGTCTTGTCCAAACGTGCGAAGTGAAGCATGCTGCGCCCGATAGTCACAATCGTCCGGTTGGCGCGTTCCGCAGTAGCATTCGTCTGATGCGCATATCGAACCGTCGGCTGGACTTCAATGCCATGATTGTCGTAAAAGGCCTTGAGCGAGTTGGTCGCGAACTCCTTGGCACCGTCATGACGTACGAACTTGACCCTGGCATCGAATTGGCGCTCCACTTTAGCGATGAACTTGCGCAGACAGTCTTCACTCTCCGACTTGGCGCGCAAACAGAATCCCGTCATGCAGCCGCTGGCTTCGTCAGTGATCAGCAGTAGATACTTGCTGCCACCAAGCGACTCTTTCTCCATGGGGCCACAAAGGTCGAAGTGCAGGAACTCGAATGGCTTGTACTTGGGCTTGTCCGGGTTACTCGGAAAGGGTTTTTGGACCATCTTCCCTTGCTGACATCCGCGGCATCCGCTTGAGTTCTTCGACGAGGTCGGCATTTTCGCGCCCGTCACCATGCCGCTCGAAACCATCTTCCGTAGCACGTCGTTCGGAGCATGACCCATCCGCGCATGAAGATCGACACTGTTGATCGAGGTCGTAGTCGTCGAATTGGCAGAACCCTTTGGTACTCGTAGCCAGTAGAGTCCGTCGATCAGGTCTGCAGAAGCAACGATCTTCTTCGACGACTTGCGCGCAATGTGCATCTCGGAGCCGTCAAACACCACCTTGAAGTCTCCACCTCGGTTGATCTGAGGCACAGATAGCAAGTTCTTGTTCATACTCGGCACGTAGAGAGCATCTTCGATTCGGACGTCGCGCACACTCCGGTTGGGCAGAATCACTTGTTGCACAACGGTACCAACTCCCAAAATCTTGGCCGTTTGACCGTTGGCAACTGTGAGTTCGCCTTCGTCGCGCAAGTTGATGTCGATGAACTTGGACTTGTCGTTGCAAATGTGGTGGGTTGCACCACTGTCGATCGCCCATGAGCCTTGAAACTTCTTGCCCGACGACACTCCACACGCTGTCGACATGGAGACTGCAAACGCGATGTAGTCGTCATCGTCGTCGCACCACTCGACGTTGCTGGCACCGCGACCACCTCGGCCGCGTCGTGCTCCTCGATTTTCTTCTTTCTGCTTGGTCCAGCACTTGTCGATAACGTGCCCCAATTTTCCGCAGTAGTCACACCGGCGAGTTTGACGCTCGGCGTTGAAGGCCTTCGCTGCTTCCTCGATTTTCACCGCCGCAGTCTTCTCGCCTTGTCGCTTGATATGCTCATTCGTGAGCACCTTCACCACATCTTGCGTCCGCAGCTCTTCATTGCTCATCTCCATGTTGAGCACGACGTTCTCGTAGCTCTTGGGCAGACTGCGCAGCAAGCAGATCGCCACATCCTCGTCCTCCATCTTGGCGCCGATACTGCTAAGCTTCGCGCTGATGTTGAGGACCTCGTTGCAATGGTGAAGGATGTTTCCGCCTTCTGCCATCTTGCTGAAGAGCTGACGCTTGAGATAAATGCGTCCAGCCTTCTGCGATCCACCGTAAAGGGTACGCAAGCGTGCCCACGCGACCCAGGCTTCCTCGTAGTCATCGACCACTTCTTGATGGTAGTCCGCGTCCATGTGGAGGAGCATCAGACCGAAGGCGACGTTGCTCGACTTGACATACTCGTCCTTGGCCCTGGAGTCCGTGAACGTAGGCGTCGTCTCGCGGTTCACCACATTCCACACCGACTTGGTCAGGAACACGCCACGCATGTAACGGTTCCACGTGGCGTAGTTCTCGCCGTTGAACTTGTCGATGGAGATCTTAGTATCTTAGTTCTCGCCGTTGAACTTGTCGATGGAGATCTTAGTATCTTGGACAGATGACATGGTACTTGGGCTCATAACCTGAAGAAGGTCGTGGTAGAGGTTGTCTTGCGAGGGGAGGACTGCCGAAGCTTGAGGCGAGGAGGCCGAGGCGAGGGAAGTCACTTGAGGGGTAGAATGGAAATTCAGAAGTGATTGATTGATATGAGCTTACACTGTTTTCTCTACCTGGTCTGATCCAATCATTTGGTGCATCCAATCACCAACATTCTGTACTCGTCCAATCATCCTACTCGTCTAATCATCGGTGGCGTAAACATCTTACCGTATTCGGATATCACCGTGAGTCCCAAGAAGATGTCAAGATTAAAGAAGAACAAGGGAAGAAGTGCCTACGAATGTTGGATCGACGGAGGCACCGCTGAAAACAGAAAGATCCACAGATCAGTAGAGTTCTGGGAGGATCTCTACTGACAGACATGAGGCAGATCTAGATCTCGAAGAAAAACCTCGAATTCCTCCCAAGGCCCCTTCGGGGGCCACCGCGGATCTCGACGAGAATCGAGATCCGCAAACGAGCGATAAGGAATCGGCGAAACCGAAACTTAATCCGCTCGCCAAGTCCACGGCTGCCTCAAGATCGACGAAGAAGAATAAGATCAAGAACACCCGAGCGAAACTGAAAGCCCCAGATTTAGGATCCGAAGACGTTGTTAAGTCAGGTCAAAGATCACCAACGATGCAATCGAAATGGCGTATTACCGGAAAGTGCTAAATGAGATCCTGCTACAGGACCCCGTCCTAACGATTATACAGGCTCGCCAGATTGGAGAGCTATCCGGTCCAGTGTCGAGACCCCTGACCACTATCGACCGCTTGAAGGCGGGTTCGAACTCTCCCGCCACCAAACCCGCTTCTTAGAGTAGATCCGAACTCTCCCTATCTTGATCTCTCGATTTCTTGTTCACATATGCATAGATGCAGTACTCAGAAAGCTCTGCTCGTACTGGTTTCCAAACCGGCGAGCGTCCTAGTTAAACATTTTCTCCATGGCTGTTGACGTAACGTGGTCAGTTATTGCCTGTCGGCTTCTCACTAACCGTGGCTCCAGTTTCACCTCCGTGGATCGCTGGTCCTGCTTCTTGACTCGTGACTTCAGGAGCTTAGCTCCGATGACGCATAGTGCGACGATCCGGTCTGGTAGCCTAGCTCCGGCGTTTGTGATAGTTCGCCGACTAGGGTCTTGAGGGCATCGAACAGGAGTCGCTTGCAGGATACTTGGTTTATTTTTTCGATATTTGGATCGGAGATCTATCCGGGCAAGATGCGATCCTAGGTATGGATTTCATGATCCCGGCTGGAGTCCGGATGGATCTAGCGAAGGGATCGTTGCGCTTACCTAATGAAGTGGGAATCCCACTTAGTGGTCGCAAGAGGTTATACGGGGAGAGGATAAGATCGGTAAAATTGGAGGAAGATCTACATATCCCCGATGCGGTCTCTTCCGATTCCCCAACTAGAGTGAAATTATCGGCGACGGAGAAATTGTGGGTGACCAGAGGCGACCGATGGGTACCTACCGTGGTAGATGGACCCGGCCGAACTCGGTACTTAGTGATCACGAATTTGAGCGAGAAGATTTTACGATTGGATCACAGATTACATGTCGGAATGGTACTTGATCAGGAAAAAGTTCCTCGATTCCCCCAAGAGCAGTACCTAAAACACCCGTAGAAGCCCCGCGGCCAGTAGTTGAACGGCCAATTTACGCTACACCGCGATCCATACTCCGCTGGGGTGGGACGACTAAGAACGATCTCGATCCTGCATCGACATCGACATCGGAGCCCCGATTACTAACTCGATCGACCGATGTGGCCGAACTCAAGGTCGCGTTTTGTCGAGCCACAACCGGACCCCACGGAAACCCCACCGCTTACGATCAGTCCCAACAGGACCCCGAGTGGCGAAGCTGGGGGCGAGCTTGCCAGATCAGGACCCAGTTCGAACAGAGGAGTGAAAACAGAAAATCCTGTTGTCAAGAAAGCGCCTCGACCAGCTGCGGTATACCGGTAGAATACCGGTATGACCTTCACTCAGTGACACCGCAGTCACTCCTGTAATTAAGAAGACTCCGCCTCGATCACGAGGATTCGCAGCTACCGTTGGTTCGCTCGGCGAAGGATGCGTTCCATGCATGGTCAAGACTGGAAGGACACTTCGAGAAGAAGAGTTTGTCCAACAAGCGGAACTCGTGACGGCTCGACTACTGTATGAGGACATGAAGCGCAAGGAACAAGGCGGCGGCGTCGATGGAGCCGCGCACGCAAGGTCAAGCGTTCATGACAAGCAGCAACGCGAAGAGACAGGGACGACGGACGCAGAAGGCCAGTGCTTGTCACTACTGTGGTGAACAAGGTCATTGGATCGCCAAGTGTCCTGTCAGGATTCGCGAGAACAAGGAACGACAGAAGTCACAGCGAGCGAATGTGGCGAATGAAGAGGAGTTCGACGGCGACTACCTGTTTTCAGTTGGTGGCGGAGCCACTAATTCGAGTGAAGTTTGGGTGGTCGACTCGGGGGCGACGCAGCACATGACGTACTCGTAAGAGTACATGAATAACTACAAGATGACTCCGGTGGACGTGCATCTCGCGGACGATGGAGTGGTTCAAGCGGTCGGCAGTGGCGACATTGTGATGACGATGAAGACTCCACGAGGGACCAAGAAGGGTGTGCTCACCAGTGTGTGGCACATTCCGAAGTTGTCGCGGAACCTGTTTTCGGTCGGGCGTTTCACCAAGGATGTTGGACCCGTGACGTTCAAGCGCGACGGATGTTACGCCGAGACGAAGAACATCAACTGGCAGCTCGGAGCGCGTGAAGGCAAGGGACTGTTCAAGTTGTGCATGAAGCCGATCATGCCTGACGAGGCAAATGTGTCAAGTCCAAAGGAACGCAAAGGGGACACCACGTCGTTCCTCTGGCACCTTCGACTTGGTCACATTGGCCATGGCGGTCTAGATGCCATCGTCAAGAAAGGCAACGGCGTTGGGATGAAGATTGCGGCTGTGCAGCAGTGGGAGTTGTGTGACGGGTGTGCACTCGGCAAGCAAACGCGAGTGAGCTACATGCCCAAGTCACCGAACCGCGCCAAGAAGCTGTTGGAAGTCATTCACAGTGATGTCTGCGGTCCTATGGAGACGTCGAAGTTCAATGGCAAGAAGTATTTCGTGACAATGGAGGCGAGTACACTTCGCGCGAAATGGCCAAGTTCTGCAGCGACCGTGGTATCGTGCAGAAGTTCACACCGCCATACACGCCTCAGCTGAACGGAGTCGCCGAGCGCATGAACCGGACGTTGGTGGAATGTGCGCGTTGCATGTTGGAACATGCCGGACTGTCGAAGTCATATTGGGGTGAAGCGGTGATGATAGCTACGTTCCTCCGTAATCGGTGTCCGACGCGTGCCATCAACCACGACAAGTCGCCACACCAAGTTTGGACGGGCAAGAAGCCGCTGTTGGCGAACCTGAAAGTGTTCGGTTGCCACGCGTACGTAACGGTCCCGAAGGAGAAACGCACTAAGTTTGATGCTCGTTCGGTGCGTTGTCGGTTTCTCGGGTACTCGGAGCATGAGAAAGCGTATCGGTTTGAAGAGATCAAGAGCGGTCGCGTGTTGGTGAGCCGACGCGAAGTTCATGGAGGATGTTTTCGACGGAGGGAGACGCAAAATTGATGAAGAAGAAGCAGTCGTGGAACTTCGTGATGAAGTTGTAACGGACCAAGAAGCATCGTCCGGACTAGAAGAGGAGGATGAAGAAGAAGCTGCGCGGGATGAAGACATCGAACCCGGCAGTAAACGACACCAGCGAACGCGGTCGTTAGAGGAAGCGGTGGAGATCCCAAGGTCCAAGCGGCACAATCGGCAGCAAACACTGGACGAGATGTCAGCGATCGCAAGAGAAGAAGGCTTCGACGCGGCCTTCATTGTGGATTCAGTGGGAGAAATGCCGACTACGTTCATATCGGCGATGGAATCCAACAACTCGGCCAAGTGGAAGCAAGCGTGCGACTCGGAGATCAACTCCCTTCTCAAGAACGAGACATGGGTGTTGGTGCCATTGCCGAAGGGACGCAAGGCGATCGGCTGCCGATGGGTGTTTCGGATCAAGGAGAACCAGGCTGGAGAGATCGAACGATTCAAGGCGCGTCTGGTGGCGAAGGGATTTTTGCAGAAGTTCGGCATCGACTATGAAGAGACGTTCGCACCGGTGGCCAAGTTCACGTCGATCAGGATCTTGCTCAGTCTGGCGGCCAAGTACAACCTCACAGTGCACCAGATGGATGTGAAGACGGCGTTCCTGAACGGCTGGCTGGATGAAGACATCTACATGGTGCAGCCGGATGGCTACGTTGACGAGGCGCACCCGGACTATGTATGCAAGCTCAAGCGTTCGCTATATGGCCTGAAGCAGTCGCCGCGCATGTGGAACCAGACCATCGACAAGTTCATGTTGGAGCTGGGATTCAAGAAGTGTGAGGCAGATCACTGCATCTACGTCAAGCGCAACGACCAAGACATGATCTTCGTGGCGCTGTACGTAGACGACTTGATCCTGGCAAGCAACAACGGTGAGCTGCTCAAGTCGACCAAGGAGGCGCTCAGCGTGCGATTCGAGATGACGGACATGGGTCAGCTCAAGTACTTCCTCGGCATGGAAATCGACCAAGATCCCGAGACCGGAAATGTGTCCGTGCGACAGACCAAGTTTGCGAAGGACATCCTGGAGAAGTTCAGCATGGAGAACAGCAACCCTGTCAAGACACCAGACCCGGGACTCAAGTTGACCAAGGCCATGTGCGAAGGAGGTTGCAAGCACGAAGAGACCATGGCGAAGGTGCCATACCGGAATGCCGTCGGGTGTCTGATGTACCTGATGGTGGGAACCCGACCGGATCTCGCAGCCGCAGTGGGAGTTCTCAGCCAGTTCGCCGCCGATCCGTGTCCGACACACTGGCAAGCACTCAAGAGGGTGTTCCGCTACATTCAAGGCACCAAGACGCATGGCCTCGAGTTTCAAGCTGGCAGCGAGGACGGACTCCAAGGCTATTCGGATGCGGACTGGGCCGGCGACATCGAGTCAAGACGGAGCACAAGCGGCTATGCGTTCATGATGAATGGCGGATGCATCAGTTGGAGAAGCAAGAAGCAGCGAACGGTGGCGCTGTCATCAACGGAAGCCGAGTACATGGCGTTGACGGAGGCTACGCAAGAGGCTATTTGGCTGAAGGCATTTCTGTGTGAGATTGGCGAGATGGAAACCAAGTCTGCAGTCAAGATCTATGAAGACAACCAAGGCTCCATTGCGTTGGCCAAGAACCCGGAGTTCCACAAGCGCACCAAGCACATCGACATTCGCTACCACTTCGTGCGTGAGAAGGTAGAAGACAGCCAAGTAGTGTTGGAGTACTGTTCGACCAAGGACATGCTGGCAGACTTGATGACCAAGCCGATCACCGCTGTGCAATTCGACTTCCTACGGAGCAAGCTCGGTGTTCAAGGCGCAGCTACGGCCGAGTCGAGTGGGAGTGTTGTCAAGAAAGCGCCTCGACCAGCTGCGGTATATTGATAGGATACCGGTATGACCTTCACTCAGTGACACCGCAGTCACTCCTGTGATTATGGGACGGTGTTTACGATACGGGCGCGACATCATTGTGGGTACAAGATTGTGGGTACAAGATGGGCATCCACGTGGCACTCTCTGATTGGCTAAAGCAACTCAGTATCCAGTAGAGAATCCAGTAGGCTTAGAGGTAGCTAGCAGCTAGTGAACTAAGGACCTAAATCAATCACTTTGCATTTCGGACATCTAGCGCTCAAACGACCTTAACTTTTAATCCCGGATTTCAAAATCGAGATCAAACCGATGTCCGACGCGGATGCCATCTCCACGGTCGAGGACACCCCGATCCTAACAGCAATGAACCCGATCCGACATCTCCTGATGGAATTGAGAATGCCGATCAGACCCACTTACACGAAGGCGGTGATTTTGCGGCCGAAGGTCTAGCCGATAATCTCGCGGTAGTACCAGAAATCCAGATCTCCACCACTGAAGAAGTCAGGATTGAAGATTTGCAAGTAGGAAATCCGGGATCTGCTATCCCAGAAGAGATCGAGAAACTTCGACAGATCATCTGGAAGAAACGACACCTCCTGATCGGGAAAGGAAACACACTTCCTCCAGCGGCCAAGGGTGTTATATGCGATATCGACGTGGGTGATGCAAAGCCGATTGCACAACGAGTCCGAAAGGTGGCGCCACAGTTCCGCGAGAAAGTATCGGATCTTCTCCTAGCTGCCAAGACATCGACCTCGCCATGGGCATCTCCGATCGTGGTGATCATCAAAAAGGACGGTGTAGACATTCGGCTGTGCATCGATTATCGGCTGGTGAACAGCCTCACGAGACTGATGATCTACCCGATGCCCTTGATCAATGACCAGTTAGAAGATCTCGACAAGGTTCTATGGTATTGCTCGCTGGACATGGCCAGTGGATTCTGGGTCGTGTCTATGCCTGACCGAGCTCGCGCGATCTCGGCTTTCATCACTCCATTTGGCTTATTCGAGTGGAATCGCATGCCGTTCGGGCTGAAGAACGCCCCTCAGATCTATCTACGTCTCGTAGACAATGCCCTATATGGAGTTTTGAAGATCTCCCAGTCCGGAGATGCGGAAGGCTCTGCGGATGTGTTCAAATCAGGAATCCCGGAAGATCCCGGTCGCCCGTCGGTGCTAGGACGGAGATCATACATCGATGATATCTTGATCACGACTGGATCATGGGATCAAATGTGCGATCGGGTAGAAGACCTACTGGAGGCCTGCGATAAGTGGAATCTCTCGATCAGTGTGGCAAAGAGCTTCTGGGGCATGGATAAGGTGGAATATCTCGGACACAAAGTGTTGATCGACGGATTGGAGGCAAACCCGAAGGACTTGAAGTCTCTGACGGATCTACCATTCCCAGGATCGCTCCGATCTATGCAGTCCTTCT